>ML864033.1:2647-12726 GCA_009831015.1 Picea engelmannii | reverse complement strand
CTTGATTTAGTCCATACAGAGCTTTCTTCAACCTGCACACATGAGATTTTTCCTTGTGTATAATGAATCCTTCTTGATGCAAGATATAAACTTCTTCCTCAATTTCACCATTGAGAAAGGTTGTCTTTACATCCATATGATGTAGCTTCTAACCCATGGAAGCAACTAGTGAAATGATGGTACAGATGGAAGTGTATCGAGCTACTGGAGAAAAATTCTCATCATAGTCAAGTCCCTATACTTACGAGAACCCTCTAACTACAAATCTCTCTTTGTGTTTCTCAATGCTTCCATCAGTTGCATGCTTGATTTTATAAATCCATTTGGAAGTCACTATAGACTTTCCCTCTAGTCTCAGAACAATGTCCCATACATCATTTTTCAATATAGACTGATATTATTCTGTCATGGAATCTTTCCATACCTGTTCACTTGAAGCTTCTCCATGACAAGAAGGCTCGTAGTCAATGATGTAGTTCATGGATGACAGGTAGCTTGAGAATCTCTTTGGTCTCTTACTCTCACTAGTTGTCCCTTAAGGGGTTGTATGTCCCTCTGCTTCCTGTAGATTTTTCCGAGCCCAAGCATAACTTTTATGTCCTACTGTAATATCTTTGGGCATGTCAATTAGAGTAACTGGATCGGATGGAACAACTAGATCAAATAGGACAACTGATCTACTGGAATAATGTTTGTCTCCCTCTGAACTGCTGAAGGGGGAGAAGGCATTGTCTCACTATCAATTTCCATTTGAGATTCTCTGGATCTTTAGAAGGCTATCTCTTCTTCAAAAGTAACATATATGATTATTTCAATCTGTGTCTGACGAGGAATGTAGATCCAATATGCCTTCAAGGATTCATTGTATCCTACAAATTTGCCCTTTATTCTTGAAGGGTCTAGCTTGGATCTCTTCTCTTTGGGTACATGGAAATATACTAGGAACCCAAATATCCTGAAGTGTCCAATCTCAGTCTTTACTCTGGTGAAGGCTTCTTCTGGGGTAATGTTCTTCAATATCTGACGAAGACTCATGTTCTGAACATATACTATTGCCATGCATGATTCTTCCCATAGATTCATAGGTAGACTCTAATCATGTATCATTGCTTTGGTTTCCTCGATGATAGTTCTGTTTTGACTCTCTACAACCCCATTTTTCTAAGGGTTGTAAGGAACTGTGAACTCCCTCTTGATCCCTGCTTCAATACATAAATTGTTGAAATATTTGGAGGTGTATTCTCCTCCATTATTTGATATTAGTACCTTGATATTTCTTCCGGCCAGGTTCTCAACCCGAGCTTTGAATTCTTGAAATTTTGCAAGGACTCTATCCTTGTTCTTCAAAAAATAAATCCAAGTTTTTCGAGAGTGATCATCTATGAAGAGTACATAGTACAAGTACCCATTCAGAGATGCAATAGTCACTGGCCCACACACATCTGAATGTATCAAGTCAAATATTTACTTGGATCTATTGTCACTACTCAAGAAGGATATTTTAACATTCTTTCCAAGAGCACAACCTTTGCAAACACCTTTATGTTGAATATGTATCTCTAGAAGACCTATTGGCATCTTCCCTAGAGCTAGGATAGATCTATAATGAATGTGCACAAGTTTCTATGCCATAGCTCACTCAAGATGATAGTGTCATGTAGCAGGGTCTAGACTAGTCTGATGGTTAATCTGTACAAGTTGTTTTCTTGGACACCAATTACCTTGACATAATTTATATGTGAGTCTTTGTTCCATGCAATAAATCTTCCTTCTAAAAAGGTGACCTTGTAGCCTTTGTATTCCAAGGAAAATATGGAGATGAGGTTCCTCTTCATTCCAGGTACATATAGTACTTCTCTTAGTTGAAGCTACATATTTTAATCTAGTTGGAAGGTATAAGTTCCAACCCCTTTCACATTATATTTGACATCATCTCCAAGGGAAACATGTAGAAGTGTCTCTTTCTCAACAAAATTTGTTAGGTGATCTCTAAAACTGGTCATGTGCCTTGAGGTACCACTGTCAATTAAACAAGTATTATCATTGGTAGGGACCATACCTGAGAGTGATGATATGTTAATGTCTTCATATCCTTGAGTCTTGTCTTCCAGGAACTAATTTGGCTTGATCCACCAAGCTTGTCTTCTATCATGATTTTGTTCATCATAATTTTAGAATCTTCACAAACCCTTGTCAACTGGGCTAGAAAACCTAACGACTAGGCTAGGCTAGAATGTTTAGGTTTTTTTGTACTTGTGACTTCCAAAAATAAGCCTTTGAAATATAGGAGAACACTGGTGAGATGAATAACTCCTTCAATGAGTTTCAGAAACCCTAATTATGGAATTTCCGCAGAAATTAGTGAAACCCTAGAAAACCTAGGGCCAAAAAATCAAAATTCTCGGAAATGCAAGATGAATATTGTTGGAGGTACGCTGAAGGAAGTCGTACACTCCTATGCACATTTTAGCCCAAAATTCCAAGTGAAAAGTGTTGAAACTCCTCAAAAAGGTAGGTCGTACGAAATTTCTAAAAACCATAGGAAGGTCGTACAGTTTTGCAAAAGAGAGAGGATGACTGAAGTTTTCTTGTGCAATGGGTTATTCAAGACCTATGCTTTGATACCATGTTAATTTTTCAATAATATAGGCTTAAGCATGAATTTCATTCCATTTTTATCATTTTACTTAAACCATGAACAATTTGTTGCAGCAACCAAAATGACAAAGAAGAAACACCATGCACAAGTACACAATAAGTATCCTGAGAAACCCTTCTCAACAAGGGAAGGAAACCCATCCAATCATTTGATATATTATTCAAGAGAAATACATCTACCACCATAAAACCTAGCACACAAAAGGTTTCTCACAAACCCTATAAGACTAGCACCCAAGAGAGGTGCGCACTTTTCCCAAGAAGTAAGTACTTGCTGAAATTTCCAAACTCACACTTGTGATATGATTCCTCAATGGGGAATTTACCTTTATTTATATTATACTGAACATGTCAACAATAGTTTCTATTGGAACAAAAAGGACAACCTCAATAACTTAGAGTATAATTAATAATTACCATATTAATTATCTTTCGCTTTATGGTGGGGCCGACCTGTACCCTTTACATCACAAATAGGGTTATATGTAAGTCTGAATCTTGAAAAATATAGCAAGAGATCTCATACACCCATTAGTGTTGAGCCACTAGGGGCACATCCATCTGTGCTCATCCACAGGGGTGTACACATATCTATCTCACCGCATCTCACAGGAGAACCACACTCACTAGTTCTCAACCACTAGGATCACATTCACCTATGCTCAACCACAGGCATGCCCAACTCAATAGATCTCTTTCTCACTGCATATCATAAGAGAAACATCTGGAGTATCACATCATATCAACTCTCTGCACAGAGGAGTCCAATACATCGTTTCATCTTGTCTCAGAGAGAATGATACACCCAACTCATGGGCTTCCCCACATAGGGGCACACAACATTCCATCTCTGTCTCAGAGAGGAACCAAACACCCAACTCATGGGATTTCCTACATAGGGGCACACAAAATTCCATCTTCGTCTCAGAGAGGAACCACACACCCAACTCATGGGATTCACCACCTCACATAGGGGCACAATGTTCCATCTCTGTCTCATATAGGAACCACACAACCATCTCATGGGAACACCCAACTCATGGGATATCTCTCAGGTCGACTCACTCAGTCTATGTCCTAGAGGATTTCTCATGCAACTGTAATCATCAACAAAAACCAGAAGTACTAGAAAACCAGAAAAACCAGGAATCCAGAACTAGTGCTAGAAGTACTAGTCCAAATTTTTGTAATCTCAGTTTCAAGGGGTAAAATTTGGATTTTTAGAAATCTGATAGCACCATCTTACTCACCTCAGCTTAGCACATCTATCCCTTGGATTAGAATTTCAAAATTTGAAGTTTGAAAAATTAGGGTTTTCTCATAAAACCCTAAGTTATAGTTAAAGTACCATTTGAAGTATAAGTTGCGGTTATGACTGTAAATGTGTTGAACCTACACAAAATAGATCTAGATAAACAATAATACACACATTTGCAGAGAGAATTGGAGAAAGAAGAAGAAGGATATAAAGAATGAAAGAATTCTCATTAACCGTTGTGAATAATGGATAATTTACACATGATATACTTTTTCTAACTCAATGAGTTAGACTGGAGGATAACCAATGTGCCACAATGGTGGTATAGAGTGATTTGGACACACACCAATAGTTACAAGAGTGAAATGCCACCTAGTCTAGTCTCTCAGGCAGTTACGAGAGTGAATTGCCACTTAGTTGAGTTAACTAATCAACTAGTCTTCAATTAACTGACTAAACAGAGAGTAGTGAGGAGTTAAATCAGGGAATTAAGGCTAATGCACCACTCTGGTGATGATACCAAGGCAAGGTCAAATTAGCATGGTGATGATCCCAATGTTGCATGGTGACAAAACCAATGCAGCATGGAAAAACCTTAGGAAAAAGAAATTGTAGGTGTGTGTGAAGTAACTCCAACACCCCCCCTAAACATCACTATGGTGAAAATAAAGAATGGGTCCCAAAAATGAGGCCATGTTAGGTACCCAAATGCAAAAGATACACTAAAAATAAAGTGAGGAAAGAGGGAANNGTATGTAAAAAGAAGAACTATAGTTGTTAGGCAACTATGTCCTTCACTCCAAGACGAATTCGCAGAGAATAGAATTTCTGCTAAGTGAAGGTCTTGGTGAAGATGTCTGTCATCTGTTATGCTGAAGGAAAAAATTGTAAGTCAATGATCCCCTTGTGTACTAAGTCCTAGATGTAGTGTGTGTGGATCTCGATGTGCTTCGTCCGCTGCCTCTGAACTGGATCTCTACAGAAATTCAAAGTGCTATGGTTGTCACACCAGATGACGATCAACCGATGAAACTGAATTCCCAACTCAGTGAGAAAATCTTGTAGCCACATAGCCTAAATGTTTTTGTTAAATACCCCTCCATACCCTGCCTCGATTGAAGATAGAGTAATGACAACTTTCTTCTTGCTTGACCAATAGATAGGCTCGGAACCAAGACTTAGTGAGTAACCAGATGTGGACTTGCAATCAATGCTATCACCAGCCTAGTCGGAATCAGTAAACCCAATGATATCTAATGTAGATTATGCTTCATAATAAATCCAAAGTTGATGGTGCCTTGTACGTATCGAAGGATATGCTTTGCAACCTTCCAATGTAGCTCATGCAGCTCCTGCATGAACCTGGAAACTATGCCAACTACATAGGAGAGGTCTGGTCTGGAGTGTGTGAGATATAAAAAGATCCCCACTAGTTGTCTATACAGTGTGTTGTCAACCAGTGGAGTCTCCCTGCCATCCTCAATTTTGACTCCTGATAGGAAAGGAGTCGGAGAAAACTTGCAGTCTGTCATGTGAATTCTCTCAAGGAGATCTCGTGCATACTTGGACTGAGACAGTTTGATGCCTGATGCATCCTAACTGTTCTCGAGTCCAAGGAAGAAGTGTAGCGGACCCATGTCCATCATCAAAAACCTATCATGTAAAATCCTCTTGACTTTAGCAAGAAGTCGAGCACCCGGTGATCAACAAATCATTGACATATAGAACTAAATGTAGAAGTGAATCAACCATCCCGAGCATGTAGACATTTGGGTCTGATTTACAACATTCAAAGTTCTATGAAAACAGGTAGGAATACATCTTGGCATACCATGCCCTCAGAGCCTGCTTGAGGCCATAAAGTGACTTCTTCATTCGATAGACCAAAGATGATTCCTGCATAAATCCCTGGGGTTGCTCCATGTAGATCTCCTCAGAGATATCACCATGAAGAAATGCATTCTTCACTTCCATCTGATGGACTTCCCATCCCTTGGCTTCCACAATGGCAAGTGTCAATCGTATGGAATCCATCTTCGCTACTAGAGTGAAGGTCTCATCATAGTCAATACCATGAACCTGCTGAAAGCCTTTGGCAACAAGCCTAGCTTTGTATTTGTTGATATGTCCATTCTCTACACTCTTGGTCCTATAGACCCATCTGCATATGACAAGTTTCCTCCAAAAAGAAAGGGGAACCAGATCCCAAGTCTGGTTCTCGAGGAAGGAGTTGTACTCCTCCTGCATGGCGGATTCCCAAAAGGGATTTCCAACAACCTCGCCATAAGACTTTGGATATGAAGACTGAACCAAGAAAAGATTCTTGGAGGGAAATGGTTCAATGGAAGTGAGTGAAACAGAAGGCTCCTTGAAATCAGATCGAGTCCTCCTAATATCGGTTGGATCACCAATGAGATCCCCTGCAGCCTGAAGAGTAGTATGTGCCCACTTGGGCCTCTACTCTATCTCTGCAACTGCATCTGGATGCTCTAACTCTTCATCCAACTATACTGACTTTGAAACTAAATCATCTGAATCCTATGAACCAAAACTTGTGTCTGAAGAAGAGTCGTCATGTGCATGCTCATCATCTCGAACAGGTGGAAGAGTGAAGGTGTCTGCATGCGGCTGCTAAGGTACATGTGAGACACTTTTATTGAATTGGACACTACACTCAATGATGAGCCGGTCCGAGGAAAGATCAATAAGTCGATATCCCTTCACACCATCGGGGTATCCAACAAAAAATAACTCAGTACTCTGTGGATCAAGTAACTTCCTCTTTTCAGAGGGAATCTGGGCCCATGCACATGAACCAAAAATGAGAAAGTGGGCCACTTCCAGTTTTAGGCCACTCCAAGCCTCGTAGGGGGTCTTATCCTTGACATATCTACGAGGAGATCTATTTTGGATGTATGTTGCACAATTAAGTGTTTCGACCCATAGTCTCTGTGGTAGTGACTTTTCATGCAACATGCAAGATGCCATCTCCTTTAGAGATCTGTTTTTCCACTCAACAACTTGGTTTTGTTGTGGAGTATAGGGAACTGTATGTTGCAAATGAATCCCTACCTCATGGAAAATATTATGGATGTCATGATTTACATACTCTCCTTTGTTATCAGTTCGGAGGAATTTGATCTTCTTTCTGGACTGTGTCTCAACCAGGGCTTTGAAATCTTTGAGGTGTTGAAAGACCTTAGATTTTTGCCTGAGAAAGTAGATCCATGTAAAACGTGAGAAATCGTCAACAAAAATGAGAACAAACCTAACTTTTCTAATCGATGGATGCAGAAAAGGACCCATGAGGTCACTATGGACCAGATATAAAGGTACAGAAGCTCCATGAGACTTTCCTTTGTCAAATTTCTCTTGAGGGTGTTTTCTGAGAACGCATACCTCACATACTCCCTTGGAGAAATGGATGTTTGGTAGACCATCAACTAATGTCTGCTTGCTAAGCTATTACATGTATATGAAATTCAAATGTCCAAACCTTTCGTGCCATATCCTACTACTTTCATCAACATGAGTAAGAAGTAAAGAAGAATCAAGTTCCATGAATTCAAAAAAAAATATACAATCTAGATTGATGATTTACCTCACCAGTAGAAACGCTAGAGTTGGTTTGCATTTCATAGATGTCCATAGAATTTGGTATGAATATGAATTTCTTTCTGATTCCAGAATTCGTCATCTGATACAAGGAGATAAGGTTGACATAAAGCTTGGGAACATGCAACACATTCTCGAAGCTTCCGTTGGTGAGTTCAATCCTTCCGTTGTCGGTGACTTCGAAAAAAGAGTTGTCCCCCATCAGAATAGGAGGACCTTTGCATGAATCCAATGAAAAATAGACTTCTTCTAAGGCAACCATGTGATGTGATGCTCCTAAATATACGATCCAAGCATCGGGATAGGAATTAATGGCAATCAAGGCATGACTATAATTGCTTTTCTTGGAATTTGGATCTTCTATATTCTTCTTCTTTGCACCCTTGAGGATGCGATCTCCAAGGTTGTTTTGATGAATTATTTGAGACATCGGATCTATTTGTTTTTGCATGCATGTGGATTCTGAATGGAATCCTTTGTGACAGTACATGCATTTCTCCCCTTTTCTTTCCTTTTCCCCTTTGAATCCCGAGGCATTGGTGAAGGGTTTTGTGTACCCTTCCTTCTTCATATGTGCATGAGATTTAAATTTACATTTTTCTTTAGAATTCTGATATTTGTGACTTCCATCATGAAAAGTGAGTGCATGCACCCTTGGGCCTTTGATTGTGCCCACATTGATGACCTTGGTTTGCTCTTGTGTCAGGGATTCGATAAAGTCCTCAAGAAAAGGCATCTTCCAGGCGGCTCCAAAGGTGAATCTGGCAGTATGGAATGTGGATACAAATACAAAGAACTCAGGACCAAGCTTGGAGAGAATGGTAATAATCGTTTGTTTCTCCTCCGCCGATTTATCAACCCTGCAAGATTTGAGTTGCGACAATAAATCCTTGAATTTTGTAAAGAAATCTTGGATATTTTAGAAGATTTTTGGATCCAATGTGAGAAGCTCCACCTCCAACATGTGTCCCCTCATCTCATCCTTTTTTCCAAATATCCCTTCCAAGGTTTTCCAAGCTTCATTGGGAGTCTTATAGGAAGATATTTGAAACAGGAGATCGAGAGAAATAAGACTGCAAATTGTTCTGAGTGCCTCATCCATGCGATTTAAGTACTTGGATTTTTCTATGGCTGATGTTGACTTTGTATCTATATTCATGGTTAAATTGTACAACCCTATGTATCAGATATGTATGGCTATTTTCTCCTTCCATGAAAAATAGTTGTAAGGTGTAAGAATGAATTCTTTTTGGAATTCCATCTTTACGTTGTCTTCAATCTTTTGTACTTGCAAAAAAATTTTGTGTATCTTTTTCTTAGTAGTTTGTCAACTCTCATACCATGTAAATGTGTTGAACCTACACATAATAGATCTAGATAAACAATAATACATACATTTTCAAAGAGGATTGGAGAAAGAAGAAGGAGAGAAAGAATGAAATTATTTTCATTAACCGTTGTGAATAATGAATAATTTACACATGATATACTCTATCTAACTCAATAAGTTTGACTGGAGGATACCCAATGCACCATATTGGTGGTCTAGAGTGATCTAGACACACACCAATAGTTACAGGAGTGAACTGCCACCTAGTCTAGTCTCTCAGGTACTTACAGGAGTGAATTGCCACCTAGTCTAGTCTCTCAGGCAGTTACAGGAGTGAACTGCCACCTAGTTGAGTTAACTAGTCAACTAGTCTTCAGTTAACTAACTGAACAGAGAGTAGTGAGGAGTTAAATTAGGGAATCAAGGCTAATGCACCACTCTAGTGATGATACCAAGGCAAGGTCGAATTATCATGGTGATGATCCCAATGTTGCATGGTGACAAAACCAATGCAGCATGGAAAAACCTTAGGAAAAATAAATCCTAGGTGTGTGTGAAGTAACTCCAACAACAATTGTAGTTCCAGTTGTAGTGAGATTATGTAAAGTTTTGGCCAACCTTAATGTTGTAGGAAAATCTGCCTGCGGACAAGTAGATCGACCTCTAAGGCTTGACCTTAACCCTAGACAGAAAAGTGCTTATCATGGACACTGAATTTATTTCGAATCTATCTAAGCCTAATGCATGAGAAGAGAGAGTAACAAAAGTACCTCTTAACCGACGTTTGTCCCTGCACGCTCCGAGTTGCGCTCCAATCCTTTGCTCCTCGCTGAGGTCTGTGGACAAAACAAGATACGACCACTTCCTACTCTATTGACATTAGATTGAAAATAGATCTATCACTGAATGATAAGTTCATGTAACATCAGACACAAACTAGAAAGAAACAGGCCAAGCGTGTCATATTAATGAGAATAACAACAACAATACTTACAATCGTAGATGCGAATGCGACAGCTTCGTCAAGTCCTCTTCGTCTAACCCTTGCCTAAACGATCCACAACCTGGATGACAGCAGCTCCAATGATTGCTCTCCTTTGGCTGACTGCAAGTTTCCTCCAAGATCATAAGTTTCACATATTCAGTTCTTCTTCCTCACTTATGGGACCATAAGTTTGGTGTGATTCCCCCCCTTTACCACCATAGAGCTTGTTTATA
>ML864032.1:11603-22689 GCA_009831015.1 Picea engelmannii | reverse complement strand
CTTGTACTTGAACATTTAAGTGGGGTAAAAGGAGGTTGCCCCCTCGAAGAGGCTTATTATCTGAAATTATCTCTTTTTCAAGGCGTTGAGTACTTTTCCTGAGGTTTTTATATGCTATATTGATGTTTGGTTCTTAACAGCTACAGTCAGAAGCCAATTGGCCTTTATTGCCTCTCCAGCCAGCCATGCGCCAGCCAACTCAGCACACACATTCAATGAGGATGAGAGGCGCAACCCTATCACATTCAAATTTTGAATTTGATGTAAAGGCATTTAATGAATGTAAGGCTGGAAAAATCCAAAGCCATGTGCATTGTGTAGGCTTAGTTAAATGATGCCTTAATAGTTGTAAGGCTGAGATCTAGACCCAATCTGGACTAGACAACCATTAATTGTAAATTCAATGTAATTGAATAGAGTAGGTGAGATGAATGGAAGAGCTCGAAGAGCCCCCTCATGTAAAAAGATATTTTGATCTTGTTTAGAGTTAGAGTGGGTAGAGTTAGAAGATAGAGAGGAGAGAAGGAGCCGAGACTCTGTCAAAGTCTGAGCTCAGGAACACATTGTAAAATAGTTATTTTACATTAATACAAAACAACAGTTTTTCCTGCATGTCATTCTATGTTGTGTAATGTTTTCATGTGTTCTTTATATGTTGTAGATGTGTGTTGGTATGCATTTGCAGGGACAGATAGGTTCTGATATCTATTGGGTTCGTTGATTTCAAGCTTGGGGTTCTTTGAGGCTTCATGCCAAGAGGGCATGACAGAACGCTGCGGGTTCTGAGAGCCACTGCATAGAAGTGCACTTCCAATTCTGCAAAATTTGGATAAGGACGTGCCAGGAGGGTGCATTAGCTGAAGTCTTAGACTCAAGGAAGAAACCTCAAGGTTGCTGAACACCTTGGAGGTTAGGCTGTGCAGAAGAGGACACAACGGAAGATAGAATCACTGCGGGATTCTGCAAGAGCTCTTTCGGGTGGGCATTGAGCAGATGTGTTGAAATAATGTAACTGCAAAGAGTATTCTTATTATTATTAATATTTTATTCATAGGATCAATCCCCATTGTGGATTGATCATGTTGGATATTGTAATAAGACCAAATCCCCTTTTGCGGATTAGTCAACAAACAATTATAATAGGTAGAATAAGAAGTCAGCCCCAACAGTTAATAAGAAGACCCATAAATATAATAAAGGTGGGTTTACCCACCCAGATTGAGAAGTCGGCCCTCCCAGTGAAGAGACACTTCACACATGCCAAAAATTGTATGAATAAAGGAGGCTAGCGCCTCATTTGATCACAACTCACTTGCTCAGTTTGAGAGACAAGTTTTGATCTGTTACCAGCAAAGGAGAGAGAGAGAGTGGCGCATATCTTGGGAGAGGAATTTCTGTTTTAGCATAAGATCTCTTGGCATTGTATTGGCTATTTATATTAACGAAGTTTTGCTGGGTTTTCTTCCCCTAGAGGGTTTCCCAAGATAAATGTTGTGTCTCTTGTGAATGTGTATTTCTCAGTGATCTTGTTCTTATGTTGCTATTATCTATTGAAATGAAAAGAACTATAATAATTTCATAAACATTAACATGGTATCAGAGATAACCTGAAGGAATCATATTTCGCAAGAGAAAAACGTCACTGTTGCAGTACCTGCAAATTAGGGTTTTTCAAAAGTGAATCTTTTCAGCTTCAAAACCACCTAGAAAGTTGCGCCCTCCCCCAAGGATCATTTTGTCAGCTTCAGCACACCTTTTCAGTGGTCGGATCTCCCGGAAAGTGAAACCCTAGTTTCACAAAAGTACTAGAAGTACCAAAAAACTAGTACCAAAAGTACTAGAAGTACCAGAGTACCAGAAGTACCAGAAGCACCAGTCTAGAAATATACAGATCAGATTTGAAGGGGAAAAATTTGGATTTTCTCAGATCCAAGCACACCAGGCAGCTTGCCTCAGCCAAGCACATCTCCTGGTAAGTTCAAATTTTGATTCTGAGCACTTTCATTTTTCGGTCATTCTCCTAGCTCTAGGTAAAGATGTCTGCAAGCATTAAGCTTGTTGACAAGTTAGAAGGAGTGGAAAACTTCCGTGCCTGGAAGTATAGGATTGGCCTCATTCTTGAAGATAATGATCTAGCAAGATTCATCAAGGAAGAATTACTGGAACACAAAGATGCTGCAGAAAAGGTAAAGCATCAAAAGGACACAATAAGGGCCAAAAGAATCATTGCAGATTCAATCAAGGACCATATGATCCCTTATGTGTCATCCAAGAAGACCTCAAAAGAAATGTTCAATGCCTTGACTAGACTATATGAAGGAAATAACATAAACTGGAAGATGAATATTAGAACTCAACTGAAGAATACAAGGATGCAGAAAGGAGAAATGATTCAGGAATACTTCTCCAGAATCTCAGAATTCAAAGAACAACTACAAGCTATTAGAGATATCATAGACGAAGACAAAATCATAATGATGACACTAAATGGTCTTACAAGACCTTGGTATTCCTTCATCCAGACGATATGTGCCAGAAAGGAGAAACTGAAGTTCGACAGCCTATGGGAAGAATGCATCCAAGAAGAAACAAGAGTAACAAATCGTGAAGCGCTACTAGTTAGGGATGATCATCAAGCCCTAGCCACCCACACCAAAGGAAGAAGGAAGAAACCCTACCTCAAAAGGGAGACTCACAGAGAGCCTCAACCATCAAATAAATTCAATAACAAAGAATCTCATCCAAAGAGATTTCAAAAGAAAGGATAACGCAAGGAAAGAGATCTCTCATCTATACAATGCTATCATTATGATAAGATGGGACACAAGGCAAATTCTTGTCCAGTCAGACAAGAATAATACAAGAGGAAACATAAGAGGCAACATGCCCACATAGTCAAAGATGAAGAGCCACGTACGAAGATGATCAAGGACCATGTCTTGATCTCGGCCCTCTCAGGATCTGTAACACCTGGAGAGGACACATGGCTAATTTATAGTGGTGCATCAAAGCACATGACGGGTAAGAGAAATACTCTCTCTTGTATTTTAGAAAAGAATTTTTCTCAGAAAGTGACACTTGGAGGTGATTACCAATATCCCATCAAGGGATTGGGAGAATCAAACTACAAGCTAGATTCAGAAAACTCAATAAAGATGAAAGACGTACTCTATGTACCCGGCTTAAAAAAGAACTTACTTTCCATATCAGCTTTAGACAAGAAAGGATATAGAGTTTCCTTTATAGATGGAGAAGTTCTTATGTGGGCTAGAGGAGAAACCATAAATGAAGCAATCATCATTGGAAATGAAGAAAATGGCTTATATAAGCTAAAGGGTCATCTAGAGACTACCATGACCCATGCCATTGAAAAGTCATGCGAACTTTGGCATAAAATATTGGCCCACATCAACTACAAGGTGCTACCATACATATGAAAAGTTGTCACAGGTTTACCAGAACTCAAGGGTGATCAAGAAGGCATATGCAATGGATGTGCGCAAGGGAATAACATCAAGAACCCTTTTCCAAAAAGGGACAACAAAGCAGAAGGAGTACTGGGACTCATTCATTCAGACGTGTGTGGCCCAATGCCATCATCCTCCATTAGTGGGTATGTATACTATGTATCATTTATTGATGACTATTCTCGCAAGACCTGGATATATTTCTTGAAATCTAAAGATGAAGTATTCAACAAGTTCAAGGAATTTAAAGCCTTGATAGAGAATCTTTTTGAAAGAAAGATTAAGATACTCAGGTCATATAATGGAGAAGAATATACCTCAAAAGAGTTCGTGAACTTTTGCAGAGATGTTGGGATCAAGGGGGAACTCTGATCCAGGTGGATATTGGTGGCCACCCACCTATTCCACTTGGACCCCCACCATTGCTTCTTTCAGTTTTTCAGTTTTCACACAGTTTACTATTTTTAGTAGTTTTTTGGGTCCTGAACTTCCGGAGCCGTTTTGATGCCTTAAACGACGTTTTTTGGGAAAATAGGGAGCAACATGCATCGTAGATCAATGTTTCTCACCCAAAAGTTGTATTCCTTGGATAGATATTTCTAATGAGGTATGGAATGCATCAAACAAAGATCGTATGCCAAAGTTACGTCCCTGGGAAGTTGATGTACCAACTTACCCAAACGGGGTCCATAGTCTTGGCGTTTCATCTCCTAGGGTTAGGTATTTGGATGTTTAAGGTTTTCCATTGTTTCTCAATAATAATAGGCCTTCGAGCCTCATTGTAACACATTTCATAGGCCAGTATCTGACACATCTCTTCTTAGAGATAAGCTACCAGTGCCCTAGCTAGTTTATTTCCATTCTGTTTGTAAGCATATTTCAGTCATTTGTTATTAATGAAATGAAGTCTTATTTCCGCTGCATCTCTGTGTTTATGTGTATTTCTGTATTTCATTGTGGTCCTACATAAATCTGGATCAGTGGTATCAGAGCGGTCTGCTCATTGTCGATCCTTCTTTGCATGTCCCCAACGAGGTCAGGGTATAAGGAGTTGGAGCTCGATCTGGTTGAACCTTTGCAAGATCAGCCTCGCAAACCCCGACGACCGCCCATGGGTGAAGAAAAGAAAGATGAGGGAGTAGGAGATCCTATCAAAATGTTGCTCAAGGAGGCCCTCGAGAAACAAAGGAACGCGATGATGGACAACTTTTCCTAGATTCTTCAACGGATTCCCACTGGCGGTGCATCGACATACAACAACCACTCTGGAGGCGCCACTCCTTTTAAGGTACAAGTAAACTTTGACATTCCCATATTTGAGGGAGAAATAGATGTAGATGCCATAGATAGATGGTTGAATCTATTAGAAGGATATTTCTCGGTTCTTGACTTTTTGGACTGAGAAAATATTATTTTCGCACTCCTCAAAGTCGCCCCCCATGTCAAGGACTGGTGGGGAACCTACTCGGAGCAAGAGAGCGAGGGAGAACCCTCTCTTTTCTCGGCCGCACCCACTTGGAATTCTTTTTGAGACACCATCAAGGAACAATATTGTCCCATGGGGAGCTATGAGGACAAATACATACAATGGACTATGCTACAGCAAGAAAGGGACCAAGATGTGCATGAGATGACGAATCTGTTTCATACCCTACGAACAAAGTTGGGTATCAAAGATTCAGAGAAACATTTGTTTTTAAAGTACCACAGTTGTCTGCACATATACATTCAAGAGGAAATGGAGTTCCTCGACATCTCCTCGCTTGGTGTGGCATACCGATATGCTGCCAAGATTGAGCAAAAGTTAAAACAGAACAAGCGAGACTTTAGGTCTGCAAATCAGAAACAAGGGAAAGGTACCCCCAAACCGTAGAACAAAGGACCAAGCCAAGGTGAGGCAGCCCAGGACAACCTGCCAAAGCCACAAGCAAAGAAAAACACCACGAAGCCAAAAAAGGACATGGGGAAGTGGTGTGATTTCCATAGGAGCTCCACTCACAACACAAGTGAGTGTTGGGCCAAGTAGTCACTGGTATCCGAGTTGAAGGCTTTTGAATCAGATGCATGCTCCGAATTTGAATCAGAAAAAAACAAGGGGAATGACAGCGGGAAGAAGATTATCGATGTGGAGCCCAACACCACCATTGCCACCACGAAGATCCAGAAGGAGGAACCATAAGATCTAGAGGAGACAGAGTATCTCTTCCATTCCAAGATGTGGGTAAAGGGTTCCCCATTGCAGTTCATTGTCGATAGCAGGAGCCAGAAGAACCTCATCTCGATAGAGGTCATGAAGTGGTTGGGCTTGCTGACCACAACACACCCACAACCATACACCATCGGGTGGTTGCACCAAGGAAGGGACCTCCGCGTCAGTCAACAATGTTGCCTTCCCTACAACATCAAGCCCTTCATGGATGAGGTATTATGTGACATTGCTCCTCTTGATGTTTTTGACGTATTATTAGGCCAACCGTACTTGTGGAAGCGACATGCTATGTATGAGTCTAGGCCTTATGTTGTTATTATCACTTTGGGTAATAAGCTGTACAGGATATTGGAGATAGCACTGCCTACCACCATCTCTTTGGTTACTGCAAAACAATGCAGTAAGCTCATTTCCAAAACCAGGAAATTTGTTTTCCTAATGATCCACCCTCAGGGAAAGAGGAAGACTGTGGCCATGACCTCCAGATAGGGCCCCGCTACATGAAAACAACATATGGATAAGGTCATGGAGGAGTACGAGGACATATTCACCTCCTCTGCAGGGGTGCCTCTACACTGCCAGGTCAAGCACCCCATCGATCTGACTCCAGGTGCACCGCTGCCCAATGAACCCATCTACCAATGCTCTGTCCTGGAGAATGATGAAATCAAGAGGCATATTCAGGATCTATTTCAAAAAGGTCACATCCGACCGAGTTCATTGCCCTGTGGGAGCTTGATCGTGTTGGTGCAGAAGAAGGATGCGACTTGGAGACTTTGCATTGACTATCGGGCACTAAACAGATCACTGTCCATCATAGGTACCCGATCCTATGGATTGATGACCTTCTGGACCAACTCAAGGGGGTGAAATATTTCAGCAAGATCGATTTGAAGTCTGGGTATCACCAGGTACCAATCGAACCCTCTGATGTGTGGAAGACTGCATTCAAATCCAAGGAGGGCCTTTTCGAATGGCTAGTCATGCCTTTCAGGTTGACGAATGCCCCTACAAACTTCATGAGGCTAATGGACGACATCCTGCGACCATTCACCAACTCATTTGTAGTGGTGTACTTGGATGACATTCTGATCTTCAGCCAGACTTGGGAAGAGCACCTCCACCACATCCAACAGGTCCTCCAAACACTGCGACAACACAAGTTGTGTGCCAATTTGGAGAAATTCACTTTTGGCATAACCCAGGTTCAGTATCTGGGATACATTATTGATGAGCGGGGGGTGCATGTGGATCCAACAAAGATCCAAGTCATTCGGGATTGGCCAGCCCCAACCACCCTAACAGAGCTCCACAACGTTTTAGGTCTTGCCAATTTCTACCGCAGGTTTGTGTTGGGATTCTCTCATATCACTTGGCCCTTGAGTCAAGTCACCAAGGGAGGAGATAAAGCAAAATTCTTTTGGTCTGAATCTTAATAGAAGGTGTTTGGGGAGTTGAAGCATCGCCTCTGCTTTGCAGCAGTGCTCACATTACCAGACTTACAACAACCATTTGAGATCAAGATAGATGCCTCTGACTATGCTATTGGGGCAGTCCTTACTCAACATGGGCATCTAGTGGCATATCATAGTGAAACACTTTCCGACACAGTCCGGAAGTATCCCACGTATGAAAAAGAAATGTATTCCATTGTGCAAGCTTGTCGGAAATGGAAGCATTACATTTTAGGAAAGGAAACGGTCATCCACACAGACCACCAACCCCTATAGTTCATATAGACACAAGGGAAGTTGCAGAACAATCGCGATCAGAAGTGGTCCACATACCTACAACAGTTTCATTTGAACATTAAGTACAAAAAAGGAAGCACCAATAATGTTGCAGACTGCCTCAGCCGACCACCCATCGTGGCGCTAACCACTGTGCTCAACTCTTGTGGGCATGAGACTTCTGATTGGCTGCTTCTCTACACAAGTGATCCAGAATTCGACCACACATATAATACACTCTTGGAGGGTAAGCAAGTTCCCAATTTTCACCTCCAGGATGCCTTGCTTTGTCACTTGGGACACCTTTGTGTTCCTTCAAGCGAGCATGCCAAGATGATTTGGGAGGCACACTACAGTCAGGTCACTGGGAATTTCAGGGTCGAGAAAACCGTGACAGTACTGCAAAAGTATTTCTATTGGCCGAACCTTCGACAAGATGTTGGGAAGTACATCAAGTCCTGCACTTCTTGCGCCATTGCCAAACCAACCATCAAGAAGGAAGGCCTCTATACTCCACTTCCTACCCCCAGTCGACCTTGGGAATCCATCTCTATGGATTACATGTCGGGCCTTCCTTCTACTAAGCATGGAAATGACTGTGTTTTTGTGGTCGTCGACCGGTTCTCGAAGATGTCCATTATGATGGCCTGCAAGAAGAATATCACATCAGAAGCCACTTCTAAACTCTTATTTGAACGAGTGTGGGTACACTTTGGGATCCCACAATCTATAATCTCAGATCGGGATAGTAGGTTCCTCAGTACATTTTGGTCCAGCCTCTGGTCGATGCTGGACACCAATCTTACCAAGTCCACAGCTTTCCATCCGCAAACTAATGGCCAGACATAGGTCGTCAACTGGATGATCGTACACATTCTGCACATGTACAATTCAAAGCATCCACACACATGGGATGAGATCCTCCCCTATGTACAACACAACTACAAATGGGCTCTCCATAGCTCAACCAGCCACAACCCCTTTCAATTGGGCTTGGGATTCCAGCCACTATGTCCCATTGACATAGCCATGCCATTTGTGGCTACTCAAGAAGATTCAGCGCATGTCCAGTCTGAGGCTGATAAGGCAAACAACTTCATTGAACACATTCAACACATCCAAAAACAAGTTCATGACATCTTGGACAGAGCCAATGTTAAGTACAAGCAGTGACATGATCAACATTGGGTGCCACACAACTTCCAGGTGGGCAACAAAGTGTGGCTACATTTGCAAAAGGAGCGCCTCGCTAGACCCCACCGCAAGCTTCGTCCGCTCCGATATGGGTTGTACACCCTCACCAAGGCTGTAGGGGAAAATTCCTTTGAGCTCAGCATTCCACCATTCCTTGGTCTGCACCCAGTGTTCAATGTGGATCGTCTTCGGCCCTACTTTCCACCTCTACTAGACACATCCGACATGGCAGAACAACTCACACCAATATAGTTAAATATAGATTGCATGGAACAAGATAGAACTGATCAGATCATGGATACATAGATCAAGCACACCCGAAAACAAAGGATACCACTATATCGAGTTGTCAAAGCAGGCCAACTCCTTCACCAAGGCAAGTGGCTCACCAGGGACCAAGTTCAACAAAAGTTTCCTCATTTCATGGAGGGACTCAACGCAATGGGGACCATTGCTTCCTAAGGGGGGAGGAATGATCCAGGTGGATATTGGTGGCCACCCACCTATTCCACTTGGACCCCCACCATTGCTTCTTTTTGTTTTTTAGTTTCCACATAGTTTACTATTTTTAGCAGTTTTTCGGGTCCTGAACTTCCGGAGCCATTTTGAGGCCTTAAACGACGTTTTTTTTTTGGGAAAATGGGGAGCAACATGGGTATTAGATCATGTTGCTCACCCAAAAGTTGTAGTCCTCGGATAAATCTTTCTAACGAGGTATGGAACACGTCAAACGGAGATCGTATGCCAAAGTTATTTCCCTGGGAAGTTGATGTACCAACTTACCCAAATGGGGCCCATAGTCTTGGCGTTTCATCTCCTAGGGTTAGGTCTTTGGATGTTTAGGGTTTTCCATTGTTTCTCAATAATAATAGGCCTTCAAGCCTCATTGTAACACAGTTCAGAGGCCAGTAGCTGACACATCTCTTCTTAGAGATAAGCTACTAGTGCCCTAGATAGTTTATTTCCATTCCGTCTGTAAGCATATTTCAGTCATTTGTTATTAATGAAATGAAGTCTTATTTCCGTTGCATCTCTGTGTTTATGTGTATTTCTGTATTTCATTGTGTTCCTCATAAATCTGGATCAAACTCACTACTCCCTATAATCCTCAACAAAACGGTGTAGCTGAAAGGAAGAACAGAACAATTATGGAAGCTGTGAAGACTATGATCCATGATCAAGATCTTCCTATGTGCTTATGGGCAGAAGCAACAATGGCAACTATTTATGTGTAGAACCGATTATCCCATAGTACACTTGGGTTCAAGACCACATAAGAGATGTTCATCGGAAAGAAGCCAGAGGTAAGCCATCTCAAAATATTTTGTTGCCCAGTCTTCATACACATTCTGAAAGAGAAGAGAAACAAGATGGAACCCTCTGGAAAGAAGGGAATATTTGTGGGATACTGTGAGGTCTCCAAGGCCTTCAAAATCTATATACCAGGTCACCACCACATTGAGATCAATAGGGACGTGACCTTTGATGGAGAAGCAACACTTAATAAATCAAGAATATTCCATCTTGAAGAAGTGTGTGAAGAGGAACCAACAATTCCGAGTATTACAGAATCCGTGGGGGAAGTTCCCAGAGCTGCAAAACCAGTGAGGGAATTCGTAACTTCCCCTGATGAGGAAAATCTCAAAGACCATGATGTAAGAGAAGTTCAAGAACCTCCTCAAATGAACTTCTCCCATAAAACATAGTTACCAACTTAACGAGAACTCTACAGAGTTCCCGTTTTTTGGGGGGTCAAGTTTTTTACCCTGTTTTTAAAAATGGTGCTCCCTTTTTAGATGGTTTTTTGATATTTTAAATTTTTCGATCCACAATGTTTTCACATTATTTTTTTAAATGCTTGTCTTTCATGTATTTTCAATTTTTTTCTAATTTTTATTTTTATTTTTATTTTTTATTCAACGATGTTTTTAGTAATTTTTCCATGCTCCTTTCAATCTTATAAATATTTTTTTTCCATTTATTTTTTGAAATTATGTTTTTTCATGTAATTTTGTCTCCTTAATTGATTTATTGTTCCATACTTTTAAAATGTAGTAAAAAACATCATTTTTAACATATTGTTCGTCGTTACTTCAATACATAGAAAATAATTATACTAAAATAACACTATTTTTGAATATTTAGAAAACAAATATAATTTAAAAAAAAATTGATAAATTAAAAACTTAAAAAACTAAGAAAAACAAAACAATTAAAATTAATAAAAAAAAAATCAAAAGCAAAAGCAAATTTATATAAAAAATAAAATAAAGAAAAACTTAAAAAAAAACAAACAATTATTTAAAAAACTAAGAGAAAATGAAGAAAAAAATAAAAAAATTAAATTTATGGCAAAAAACACTTAAAAAAAATTAAAAAACACAAAAACTAAAAACATTTATAAAAACTAAATTACAAGTCCTAAAATAATTTAATAAAAAAAAAAAAACCCTTAAAATTATTAAAAAAATAACAAATAAATTACA
>ML864032.1:0-10661 GCA_009831015.1 Picea engelmannii | reverse complement strand
TAGGTGTTAATTTTAAGGTTTTTTTGAGCTACTGTATGAGTTTTGAAGGCCACGTTTCAAAAATGTTGTAATTTGATCCTGTTTGAAAAAATGGTGATGCTGGTAGCACTACTTTTTCATTTGGGGGTTGATTTTCATGTTTTTTATGCAAAAATGTGGGTTTTTTGGGCCAGAGTTCTCGTTTTGAGGTCACAATTCTCATTAAGTTGGTAACTATGTTATAAAAGAAAGCCTGCTTGGGCAAGAGAGCTTATTCAAGATGGAGAGAAGTATGGTGTTCCAGAAGGAACCTCGAGACAGGTGAAAAGACTAAAGCCATTCTCTAGTTACATGGCTTTGATGTGTGATCTCCTAGATGAGGAGCCTACCTACTTTGAAGAAGCCATTCAACAAAAGGAATGGGCAGATGCCATGACAGAGGAATACCAATCCATAATAAAGAACAATGCATGGGAAATTGTTCCCAGACCAAAAAGTAAGGATGTGGTATCATCAAAATAGCTCTTCAAAATAAAACATGTTGTTGATGGAAGTATTGAGAAATATAAAGAAAAATTTGTCGCTCGTGGATTTTCCCAGAAGGAAGGCATTGAATATGAAGAGACATTCGCTCCTGTGGCCAGATACACTTTGATCAGGACCATCATAGCTCTTGCAGCTAAGATGAAGTGGAAGCTGCACCAGATGGACATGAAGATAGCTTTCCTAAATGGTGTCATTGAAGAGGAAGTGTATATAGAGCAACCTCAAGGATTTGAGGTTGAAGATAGGATGTCTCATGTATGCAGATTGAAGAAAGTCTTATACAGATTGAAGCAAGCTCCTAGAGCTTGGTATGGCCGTATAGACAGTTTCTTGATGAGCTTAGGCTTTACCAAGAGTAAAGAAAACTCAAATCTCTACTTCAAAATTATGAATAATGAGCCAGTAATCTTAATGCTATATGTGGATGACTTATTCTTAACTGGAGAAGAAAAGCTCATCGCTGAATGTAAAAGGAGACTTGCCTCATAATTTGAATTGAAAGACCTTGGCCTAATGCATTACTTCTTAGGTCTTGAGGTATGGAAGAGTCCAGAGAGGATCTTCCTTAACCAAGGGAAGTACACGGTCGAGATCTTAAAAAGATTCGACATGCTGGAATGAAAACCCATGAATACACCCATGGAAGCGAAGCTGAAGCTGTTGGTCGATACTTTGTCAGATTTGATTGATGCCACATTGTACGGATAGATTATTGATCACTAATGTACCTAATGAACACTAGACCAAAAATTTGTTTTTCCATGAACACCTTGAGTAAGTTTCTGGTAGAGCCCAGATGTGTTCACCTAGTGGCTGCAAAACATGTGATGAGGTACCTTAAAGGTACAATAGATTATGGTCTCAGTTATGATGGAGATCATAATTTCACATTGAGTGGATACACTGATTCAGATTGGGCAGGAAGCGTTGCTGAAAAAAAAAGAACTTCCAAATGTTGTTTTAGTTTGGGATCAACCATGATCTCATGGTAGAGTAGGAAGCAATCCAATATTGCTCTCAGCACAACGGAAGTAGAGTACATTGCCACATGTTCTTCTACCTGCGAAGCTATATGGCTTCGCAAGTTGTTGACCGATCTATTTGACCTAGAGATGGAAGAAACCACGATCCTATGTGACAACCAGAGCTACATAAAGATGACAAAAAATCCTATATTTCATGACAAGTCGAAGCAAATAGAGATTCGCTATCATTACATCCATGACATGGTGCAGAGAGGAGCCTTGAAGCTCCTATATGTTAGCACAGATGAACAAGTTGCTGATGTGTTGACCAAACCTCTATCTCGTGTAAAGTTTGAACACTTTTGAGATAAGCTTGGTATAGTCTGAAAGGACCCTCCCTGAAAGGGGGAGTATATATGATTCCTTGCTTCTGACCTCACTGTTATACATAAAGCAATATGATGTGTGTTCCTTGCTTCTGACCTCGCTGTTAGACGTAAAGCAAGATGATGTGTGTGTTCCTTGCTTCTGACCTCGCTGTTAGACATAAAGCAAGATGATTCCTTGCTTTTGACCTCATTGTTAGACGTAAAGCAAGATGATGTGTGTGTTCCTTGCTTCTGACCTCGCTGTTAGACGTAAAGCAAGATGATGTGTGTGTTCCTTGCTTCTGACCTCACTGTTAGATGTAAAGCAAGATGATTCCTTTCTTCTGACCTAACTGTTAGACATAAAGCAAGATGATGTGCGTTCCTTTCTTCCGACCTCGCTGTTAGATGTAAAGCAAGATTATTCCTTGCTTCTAACCTTGCTGTTAGACGTAAAGAAAGATGATTCCTTACTTCTAACCTAGTTGTTAGACGTAAAGCAAGATGATGTGTTCCTTGCTTCTGACCTAGTTGTTAGACGTAAATCAAGATGATGTGTTCCTTGCTTCTGACCCAATTGTTAGATGTAAAGAAAGATGATATATACCTTGCTTCTGACTTAGTTTTTAGACTTAAAGAAAGATGTGACTTGCACTGAGCTACCAGCTTAACAGTTGTGACATAGAGCCAGTCTAGTACTCTGATGGGCCAACCTAGTGTTTTGATGAGGTATCATTTTTTATACTGATACATATTGATGCAGATGATGATGGCATTCTTTCGAGAATGACGATGTTCTCGATGAAGAAAAATTTCGATGATTTATAGATACACCAACCAAGATGATATTGATGATGATGTCCTCCTACCTGATGTTGTTGATGATGTTGTCCTCTCTCTCTCACATGATGCTGCTGAAGAATACCCTTCTTGTTAAGGGGGAGTGTTGAAATAATGTAACTGCAAAGAGTATTCTTATTATTATTAATATTTTATTCATATGATCAATCCCCATTGTGGATTGATCATGTCGGATATTGTAATAGGACCAAATCCCCTTTTGCGGATTGGTCAACAAACAATTATAATAGGTAGAATAAGAAGTCGGCCCCAACAGTTACTAAGAAGACCCAAAAATATAATAAAGGTGGGTTTACCCACCCGGATTGAGAAGTCAACCCTGCCAGTGAAGAGACACTTCACATGTGCCAGAACTTGTATAAATAAAGGAGGCTAGTGCCTCATTTGATCATAACTCACTTGCTCAGTTTGAGAGACAAGTTCTGATTTGTTACCAGCAAAGGAGAGAGACAGTGGCACATATCTTGGGATAGGACTTTCTGTTTTAGCATAAGATCTCTTAGCATTGTATTTATATTAAGGAAGTTTTTTTGGGTTTTCTTCCCCTAGAGGGTTTCCCAGGATAAATGTTGTGTCTCTTGTGAATGTGTATTTCTCAGTGATCTTGTTATTATGTTGCTATTATCTATTGAAATGAAAAGAACTATAATAATGGCATAAAAATTAACAAGATGCACGGGTTGCATTGAGGAGAAGAACTCCATCATGAATTTAGGAAGGAGATAGGACCACTGAGGGTTCTATAGAGCTCTTATAGGAGGGAATTGAGTACATGCACAGAGTGCAGAGGAGAAATCCATTGTGGGTTCAAGGAGAAATCAGAATCATTGAGGATTCTGGAAGCTCTGTCAGGAGGGCATTGAGCAGGTGCTAGAGTGCACAATAGAACTCTGGTTTGAGTTCAAGAAAGGGACATATTTATTGAGGAGACTCTGCCAGGGGGGCATTAAGTGGATGTGCAGATAGAGGATAGGAAAGAAATCCTTTGAGTTCAGGAATAGAGAAGAGTCCAGGGAAGGATCTTCATAGGGTTGTTGAACACCCTGCAGGCTCAGCAAGGCGTGCTTGAGCAGGAAGTTGCTAGAGAGAATTTCCAACCTTTAGGGAGAGCAAAGGGTTAAGTCCCTTGGAGGTCTCAGCAACAGAGAATCTTAGGACATATAGCACCTTTGTGTGTGTCGAGACCCTGTAGGAATCACAGAGGTCATGGAAACCTTTCAAGGTTTCAGAGGAGAGAATCTCAGGAGGAAAATTGTCTTTGTGCACAAGAGCAACAACTGCAAGGAGTGCAAGGGTCGAAGAATCCTTTGAGGATTCAAAGAGAACAAATCTCAGGAGGGAGTAGTTCTTTCATTCTCAGAGCCCTGCAAGTATCTCAAAGGCTGAAAGAAGACCCTTTGGAGGGTTTGAGTTCAAGGAAGCACAGGAGGGAAAGCGTCTTCAACAACATAGACAGAAGTTGTGAGTGCAGGCCTCGTAGTAGGGACAAAGTCTGAGGCCTTTGATAAGTTGAATTCTTCCAAGGATCAGGAAGAAACATAAGCTCACAGGGGGAGCACAACTGTCGTCGAATCATGCCGAGGACAAGATCCAGACCGTTGAAGTTTCACGTCTAGGAAGCAGTAGGAGGAGAGCACATAGGAGAAGAATATCTGAGTCATCAGATCTTGCACAGATCATAGACCATCATTGGATCTAGGAGAAGGTGCACATGAGTTAAGCTCACTTATGAGAAGAGTGAAGGCTTGTCGAAGTCCCGTAATGGCAGAGGCATCAGGATTTCAGAGTTCCGGAATCATAGCATCAAGGGTCGTGGAATTGATGTAGTGCAATCTCCCGATCCGCGAAGTCCCAAAGATATCAGAGTTGTCCATCTGCGAAGGACACGTGTCACGAGATCCTCATATCTTGGGGATTTGAGCATTGAAGAACAAAACAAGGAAGTCTTTTGACTTCACGACTTGTGAAGTGCCGAAGTGATCAGGGTCATCCATCTATGGAGGACACATGGTGATGATCAAGGGAGCTACTGGGAAGTCAGACATCAGGAGTTCGAAGGAACAATGATTAGTGTCATTGGTATCATAGATTCCTGAAATACCAGGAGTATCGGGACTGTCCAATAGGAGGACACATGGCAGAAATCGAGAAAGCATCGGGAAAATCCTTGAAAGGATTATTCGGTACTTTGGGTATCAGAAGCTTGAAGGAAAAAGGGGTTGCAATGGGGATCGTGAAGTCTCGAAGCGTGAAACCCCGAAGCATTGAAGGGACGTGATAGGAAGTCATTTTCAGCATATCAGGATTCAACATTTCGGGGATCTCACTGACAGAGAGCCGAGATACTTCACATCGGAAGTCCCGAAGTTGTGAAAGTGTGACACATACTTTGGAGGAGAAAGTCGGGCTAGGGATTTCAGCATTTCAGAGATCGACACTTCGGCCGTCCTGAGTACTAAGAGCTGGGGCTCTTGGTGTTGAGAACCCCGAAGCAGGTTGTGGTTATAGGGAAAAGCGGTCACATGGACCAAAGATTGGCCAGGGGATAATCGCCGTGGTAAAATCCATTTCAGCGTTTCGGTAATTCGGAAATTGGAGGATCGAGGAGGCCGAGGCTCTCGACATCAGGACTCAGGGAGTCCTGAAACCCAAAATTCCAGTTCAAGAAAAGGTTGCGGTCATGTCGGAGGCCGTGTGGAGGTGAGAACTTGCACCTTGTGCATGGCATGCGCAGGTGGAGGTTTCGGAAAAGGACCTGTGGATTGAATATTGAGGTTTTGATAGGGATCTGAAGGAGCCATTTCAGCTCATAGGTGAATTCGAGAACGATCCTTAGACCAGGAGGTCGTGCAGAACCTGCTGAGGCAGGGGGTGCTGCACCAATGTGGTATCAGAGCTTTAATCTGTTTGTATATTACAGGCAGATGAAGCGAGAAGGGAAAGAATACTCTGATACACATCAAGTGGTATCAGAGCGACTTTCTATTTGTATATTTCAGGTAGAGGGAGGCAGAGGAAGAAAACACTCTGATACACATCAAGTGGTATCAGAGGTAGCTTGCAGAGATAGGCAGGAGAAGACAGAGTGCTGGAAAATCTGTGGTGATTGTTTGTAGGTACGCAACAGTCAAGGAAGATAGTCAGGAGGACTGCAGGGAGATGCTGGAAACACTCAGGGTTGTAGAGTGACAACAATAGATTTTCCAAGAGGGTAAATAGGAGGCAGAGATGGCTACTAAAGGCCATGCACACGATGGAAAGAAGATCCATCAGCAGCAGAGCAATGATGCGATGAAAAAAGAGATCGCAAATATTAGAGAGAGAATGGAAATTTTGGCATTGCAGATGCAGTGAGATGCAAAGTCAAGATGGGTGTATGAATGGCCCATGAAGACGAAGGCAAAATGGCCAGTCAAGGAATTGGTGGCTAGAAGATAGTGGAGGCTATTGAGAGGATGGTTGAGGGATGCTGAAAACCTCAACGGACGAGAGGAGGATATGGTTCAGGTATGTGAACCAGAGGCTGGGAGGAATCTCAGTGATGTTGGGGATGACATGAGATCAACTAAATATATCAAAGACTGCCAAGAAGGCAGAATAAAAATTTCCAATTGCCAAGAAGGAAATGAGATGAGATCGCTGCGGGATCTCATAGACTGTCAAGAGGACAAAAGGGGAATTTCATGTTGCCAAGAGGGCAACAGAGAGTTCCCAATTTTTCAGGTGGGTAGGGAGGAATAGATGAGGCTATGTAGAAGTCTCATGAACTTGAAGGTGAGTTCAGATTAGCCAAAGGAGCTGATAAAGGAAGAAGATCAGAGGGGCATTTTGATCATTAGAGGAATTCAAATATTCCTACCATTGAGCCTAGATGAGGCCAGAGCATGTGTTGCAGAGGGAGTAACAAAAAAATACAGACAACCAGCTATGATTTTCAAGGAAGTGGAGAAGATGTTAGAAGCTGCCCAAGTAGAAGGAGATGAGCATTCCAAGGAATGGCTCAACATATTCATCCAGAAAGCTGAGAAGACTGCAACAATGAAGCTGATAGCAGAAGAGGAACATGGAGATAAGGTGATCAATCGATGGGAGATGGAGTTGGAGATGATAGAGGATTGGATGAACAATCCAGGGCTAGAAAATGACTGCCATGAGAAGACAGTCATGCAGATTGCAAAAGAGGAGCATTCTGAGGAATTGCTCAGAAATTTCAACTAGGGAGTTGAACAGATGATGATCACTGCAGTACCGAGGTATGCAGCAGAAGATGAAGGGAAATTCCAGACTGAGGAGTAGCTGGGAAAGGTTAGACTTGAGCCAACACAAGGAGGAATGGCAGAAGCAAAGCTGCCATAGGAAGAAACTGAGCAGCAGCTCAGTGAGGGGATTGTAGAGATGAAGTCTGCAACAGAATGGAAAGCTAAGGCCATGACAGAGGAAGAAGATGACATGGGAGATCATGATGATCTGCCCATTTGCAGAGAGAAATTGCAGCAGAGGCGACTGCAAGTATAGAGCCAACTAGGAAAACAGCTGGATGAGGTGATCGATGAGATCAGAAGGCTAATGTTGAAGTTAGCAGAAACTGTCAGCAAAGAGAAGCTAAACAGAAGGGAGACAACAACAATAGTAGAGTAGCAGAAGCAACAAGAACAACAACAACAAAAGAGAGATGGAGCAGGGAGACAGCTCCAAAGAGTTGTTTGGGATCCAGGAGGATTTCAACAACCAGGGTGGAGAGCTCATGAATTTTTTGTAGCAAAGGAGTATGATGCAGGAGCATCGCTCCAACCAGCCATGTGCTACCCAACTCTGCGCACACATTCAATGAGGAGGAGAGGCGCAACCCTCTCACATTCAAATTTTGAATTTGATGTAAAAGCATTTAATGAATGTAAGGCTAGAAAAGTCCAAAGCCATGTGCATTGCGTAGGCTTAGTTAAATGATGCCTTAATAGTTGTAAGGATGAGATCTAGACCAGATCTAGACTAGACAACCATTAATTGTAAATTCAATGTAATTGAATAGAGTAGGTGAGATGAAGGGAAGAGCTCGAAGAGCCCCCTCATGTAAAAAGATCTTTTGATATTGTTTAGAGTTAGAAGATAGAGAGGAGAGAAGGAGCCGAGACTCTCTCAAAGTCTTAGCTTAGGAACACATTGTAAAAAAGACATTTTACATTAATACAAAACAACAGTTTTTCCTGCATGTCATTATGTGTTGTGTAATGTTTTCATGTGTTCTTTATATGTTGTATATGTGTGTTGGTATGCATTTGCAGGGATAGATAGGTTCTTCTATCTATTGGGTTCATTGATTTCAGGCTTGGGGTTCTTTGAGGCTTCATGCCAAGAGGGTGTGATAGAACACTGCGAGTTCTGAGAGCCAGTGCATAGAAGTACACTTCCAATTCTGCGGAATTTGGACAAGGACGTGCCAGGAGGGTGCATCAGCTGAAGTCTTAGACTCAAGCAAGAAACCTCAAGGTTACTGAACACCTTGGAGGTCAGGCTATGTAGAAGAGGACATAGGGGAAGATAGAATCACTGCGAGATTTTGTAAGAACTCTGCTAGGTGGGCATTGAGCAGATGCATGGGTTGCATTGAGGAGAATAAATCCATCATAAATTCAGGAAGGAGATAAGACCACTGAGGGTTCTATAGAGCTCTTCCAGGAGGGCATTGAGCACATGTACAGAGTGCAGAGGAGAACTTCATTGTGGGTTCAAGGAGAAATCAGAATCACTGAGGATTCTGGAAGCTTTGCTAGGAGGGCACTGTGCAGGTTCTAGAGTGCACAACGGAACTCTGGTTTGAGTTAAAAAAAGGGACAGGTTTACCAAGGAGACTCTACTAGGGGGGAATTGAGTGGATGTGCAGATAGAGAATAGGAAATAACTCCTTTGAGTTAGGGAATAGAGAAGAGTCCAGGGAAGGATCTTCACAGGGTTGCTGAACACCCTGCAGGCTCAACAAGGCATGCTTGAGCAGGAAGTTGCCAGAGAGCATTTCCAACCTTTAGGGAGAGAAAAGGGTTAAGTCCCTTAGAGGTCTGAGCAACAGAGATGCTCAGGACATATAGCACTTTCGTGTGTGTAGAGACACTGTAGGAATCACAGAGGTCGTGGAAACCTTTCAAGGTTTCAGAGGAGAGAAGCTCAAAAGGAAAAGTGTCTTTGTGAATAAGAGTGAAAGCTGGAAGGAGTGCAGGGGTCGAAGAATCCTTCGAGGATTCAAAGAGAACAAAGATCAGGAGGGAGTAGTTCTTTCATGCACAAAGTCGTGCAAGTATCACAGAGGCTGAAAGAAGACCCTTTGGAGGGTTTGAGTTTGAGGAAGCTTAGGAGGGAAATCATCTTCAAGAACGCAGACAGAAGCTGTGAGTGCAGGATTTGTAGCAGGGACAAAGGCCAAGGACTTTGATATGTTGAATTTTTCCAAGGATTGGGAAGAAACAAAAGATCATAGGGGGAGCACAGCTGCCATCGAATCAGGTCGAGGACAATATTCATACCATTGAAGTTTCACATCCAAGAAGCAGCAGGAGGAGAGCGCATAGGAGAAGAAGATATGATCCGTTAGATCTTGCACATATTGCCGACCGTCATTGGATCTGGGAGAAGGTGTGCATGATTTAAGCTTGCTTATGAGCTAATATAAGGCTCATCAAAGTCCCGAAACAACAGAGGCATCGAGATTTCAGAGTTTGAGAATCAGAGCATCAAGGGTCATGGAATCGCTGCAGCGCGATCTCCCGATCCGTGAAGTCCCAAAGATATCAGATCCATCCATCTGTGAAGGATGCGTGTCACGAGATCCTCATATATTGGGGATTCATTCATTGAAGAATGGAACAAGGAAGTCCTTTGACTTCGCAACTTGTGAAGTCCCGAAGTGATCAGGGCCATCCATCTATGGAGGACATGTGGCGATGATTAGGGGAGCTACCGGGCAGTCAGACACAGGGAGTTCGAAGGAACAATGATTAGTGTCGTTGGGGTCATGGAGTCCCGAAATACTGAGAGTATTGGGACTGTCCAATAGGAGGACATGTGGTGGTGATTGAGAAAGCATCAGGAAAATCCCTGAAAGGATTATTCGCTACTTAGGGTACCAGAAGCTCGAAGGAGCAAGGGGTTGCAACGGGGATCGTGAAGTCCTGAAGCACAAAACCTTGAAGCACTGAAGGGACGTGATAGGAAGTTGTTTTCTACATATCGAGATTCGACATTTTGGGGATCCCGCAGATAGAGAGATGAGATACTTCACATCAGAAGTCTCGAAGTCGCGAAAGTGAGACACATCCTTTGGAGGAGAAAGCCAGGACAGGGATTTTGGCATTTCAAAGATCGACACTTCGGCCGTCCTGAGTACTAAGAACCGGGGCTCTTGGTGTTGAAAACTCTGAAGCAGGCTGCGGTTGCGGGGAAAAGAGGTCACATGGACTAAAGATTGGCTAGGGGCTAATCACCGTGGTAAAAACCATTTCGGTGTTTTGGTAATTCGGAGATCGGAGGATCGAGGAGGCTGAGGCTCTCGACATCAGGACTCAGGGAGTTTTGAAACCCGAAATTCCAGTTTGGGAAAATGTTACGGTCGTGTTGGAGGCCGTGTGGAGGTGAGAACTTTCACCTTGTGCATGGTACGTGCGGGTGGAGGTTTCGAAAAAGGACCCGTGGATCGAATATTGAGGTTCCAATAGGGATCCAAAGGAGCCATTTTGGCTCAGAGGTGAATTGGAGAATGATCCTTAGACTAGGAGGTCTTGCAAAACCTACCGACACAGAGGGTGCTTCACCAAAAAGTGATACTTGGCCAACATGCCACCAAAAAAGGGAACTTCTACACCAAATAAGCCTCCAAAAAATCCTACTTGGACTCTTGATGAAGGTGAAGAAATGCGTAGGGACATAAATGAACTACAAAAGAAGATGGATTCAA
>ML864031.1:0-11353 GCA_009831015.1 Picea engelmannii | reverse complement strand
CTACAAATGCATACTAATGCATACTAAAGAAACACACTAAGAAACACACTTTTACCTAATGACATATTAGACCAAGTAGATCTTAACTAACTCCTAAGTGTCTAAATATCCTAACATGCACTCGTGACACTTTTTTGATATATATATATATATATATATATATATATATATATACATATATATATATACATATTATTCGTCTTATGGATCACATTTTTTTACAAATGTATGTACATGTGTATATGTGAACTTCTTTTTATGTGTGTGCAACATGCCAATCTAATACTTGATTAGCTAGAGTATCTGTCATATGATTAAATCTCCTAGGAACATGGATATACGTAATGTAATCAAGGTAACGTTCTAAGAGAAGTACCCTAAGGAAACATTGGTACAAAGTAGGATCATAAACACGGTAAAATCTATTTAATTGGGACACAATCAGGTGAGCATGTAAGTAGACTTGGAGGTGAGAAATTCCATGCGACAAAGCATCATAAAGCAACTCTATCATTGCACTATACTCGGTGACATTTTTTGTGGCATCACCTAGATAAATACCTCCGACATATAGCAACTGGCCTCCAGGTGTGAAAATCACCCAAGCTACGGAAGCAAGCCTCCGAGTGTGTTAGCTAAAACCGTCCGTGAACCCAAACAACACCTCTGATTCACTTGACATCTGCCACAGTGAAAAAGAAGACATAAATAACTACACGTCCATAAAAAAAAAAGACAAAAAACTTATAAGAACTATATTTATGTACAAGAAGTCACCCAGGAGACCAACCTAAGAGTAGTACTTCTTGAGGTAGATCCCACTTCTAGACTCTGCTGAGGGATTTCCTTCAAATTCAACCAGACAGTGAGTGCCCTTATTTAAGACCTATTTCATGATGAACGGTCCAAACCACATGGGTTTGAACTTGCCTACTCCTAGGGGATCTTTTTCTTGATCATATACTAGGACAAGATCGCCTTCGAAGAATATCCGAGGATGAAAGAACCAATTGTACTGACACTTGAATCATTGCATATGAGCCTCATTATCCGAGGCTACATCACGATGCTGCTCATAGAGTTTCTCGAGATATAATAGGCGTTCCTCAAGCGGTGAAGTGTTTGTCAATAATTCCACTGCCAACTTTAAAGACAGGATCTGGCACTCAATAGGCAAGACTGCTTCCAACTCGTATATGATTTGAAAAGGTGAGAAACTGGTGGCAGTCTTCACAAATGTTTGGTAGGCCCACAACGCCGAGTACAACATCAAATGGCAATTTGACTTGATAGAATTGATCGTCCGCTGAAGAATAGTCTTGAGAGACTTATTCACAACTTCAACCTGACCATTTTCTTGTGGGTAGTAAGGTGATGAATTTTCTTTCCTTAACCCAAGATTTGATGTTAAATCAATTGGAAGTGACTTCCATGGTCAGTGAAAATCTCCTTTGGGATGTCGAACCTTGCTACTATCTGGTTAAAAATGAAAAGATTCGTTGTTTCTCCATCATTGTTAAACGTTGGCATAGCCTCGACCCACTTTGTGAAGTAGTCTACCGCTACAATGATGTAATGATGCCCCTGGCTGAAGCTGGGTGAGATGTAGTAAATTCAATCCCCCACTTGGTGAAAGGACCAACAACAATGACAGAAAACATGGGAGCAGGATGTGTCCGCATATTCCGAGAGAGGATTTGACACGAGTGACACTTCTTGACCACCTCAATGCAATCCTTGATTAACATAGGCCAAAAGTAACTAGCACATAGGATATTTTGGGTTTTTTCCAACCCAGACAAATGACCACCACATGCTCTAGTGTGGCAGTCGTTCAGAACGAGCTCTACTTTCTCATGTATAAAGCACCGACAAAGAATGCAATCTACACCTCGACGATACAAAGTATCATCGAGTACTAGATAGTTTTGTGCCTGATCGCGAATTCATCAACACTTGTCACATGAATCATAAGTAGGGAACTTCAAAGTCTGTAGATAGACTAGTATATCTCCATACTAGGGGTCCGAAGATGCGATTAAAAAAAAATCTCCTTTAATAGGCAATTCTTCGGGCGTGACGTCACTTGACTCGACCGGAAGTTCCGAAATAGGTTCAGGAAGACCAACAAATTTTTGGACTTCGCAAAAACAAAATCCAAGTCAAACTATTGGAAGATTAAAATACATGTACTGATCTTTCCGCCAATGACCCGTTGTGTCAACACATATTGGAAAGGGTTCACAATGATATTGACAATGGTATTGTGAAGCATAATGTAATGATAGGATCGTTGGATAGCATGCATTGTTGCCAAAGCAAGGTTCTCAACATGGGAATAGTTGCGTTCCGGCCCAACCAGGCCTTGGCTCAAGTAATAAATAACATGCTCCTTGAGCAAATCATCCTCTTGAACCAAGACCATGATGATTGCCAACTTTGCAACGACCAAGCACATAAATAAATCTCTATTATAATCGGGAGGCCGGAGTAGAGGGGCAGATGTAAGGGCACATTTAAACTCTTTAAAAGAGCAATGAGTGGCTTCGTCCCAACAAAATGGAACTCCCTTTTTCAACAAATGCATAAACCCCTTAGCAATATCGGCGTAATTCACGACAAAACATCGAAGAAAGTTTGCTTTCCTCTGTAATATTTGAAGCTGGGGTATTTTGCATGGGGGAGGCAATTGAACTATCACCTCAACCTTGAGAATATGTAACATGATCCATGTGGTTGAAAAAATGAAACCTAAGAGACAACCCGACGTCACGCAGAAACTGCACTTGTTAGGATTCAAGCGAATCCGATAGTAGCAACATCGTTCAAAGATTAGTCGAAGGTGTGTGGGATGATCAGATCTCTTGTGAGAGAGTGATTCTCGATCATCAAGATATGCCTCGACTATATGTCTAAGGTCATGTAAAGAAAATGAAATGGCCCACTGAAAAGTGGCTCTAGCATTCTTCAGGCCAAAAGGCATCTTACAATATGCGATCGTGCCCTAAGGACAAATAAAATTTGTTTTATTCTAGTCTTCGGGTTTGATATGAATTTGGTTATATCCCGAAAAACCATTAATGAATGAAAATACTTCGCAACCCGTGCATTCATCCCTAGTATGGTCGCCAGTTCTACTAGTGGGAAAACTCCCCCCCTTTGATTACACCAGTATTCAGAATGTCGGTAGATCGATTAGCCGTCTTAAAGTCAATTAATTCTTTATACTACCCCAAACATACCAAAACTCATATGAAGAAAGCAAGGAAAAGGAGATCAGGTAACTATACCTCTAATCCCATGTCTGGTGATGACCTCCTCGCTCTTGAAAGTTCTGCTCACTGCACGCCTTCTCCCATGGCTGCCCTGCATCCAAAGATTGACAAACAAGAAACTATAAGCATGTTATTCCATATATAAGTTAGGGTTAGATGTTATAATGTCAAGTATAGACCAACAAAAGTATTCAATACACCATAATTTGGGACAAGAAAATGCAATTATTTTATTAATAACATGAAGATTATACCTTTACAATCTAAGTCGACCGTTGTTCTGCGAACTTGGTCTGAGCTCCTCTTCACCAATCTTTAAGTGCACCTTCTATGAATTTCTCCTCTCAACCTTCTGATATTTTCTTGGGAAGTGAATGGGTTAAATGGAGGGAGAAGGGGCTAATGAGGGAATGTTGAGGCAATTCTCACAAAATCCAACAATATCTTGGGCAAGGAGGGGAAGTGAAATCGGGCAGAGTTTCACTGTTCTTATGCTTAGATGTGAAATGAGACCCCAACACCTCATTTTATATGAAAAAAGGATGGTTATTCGGTTGGGTGACGGGCTATAATAGGTCGATTAGTTGGGAAACTACAAATAGCCCGTAATCTAAACGAATTGCTTGCAACTTTTTATTTTTTGCAACTTTTGCAAGTATACGCATGCTGTAATGGTGCAACATGCGTATGTACGTGAGCTGTAGTGGTGCAAAAAGCATATGTACGTGGGTAGTAATGGTTCAGGGCGTGTACATCTTCTAAAAATTAGTTTTTTAAGAAGAGAAACTCAACAGTGATTTGGCAAAAAATGCAAGTAAGAGGGCCAAGGCCATGTATGCATGTGTAGAACAATTTAGGGTTATAACAGTCGGTGAATGAATAATCTTACTGTACTCCTACGTTCTCCAACACCTCATTTGTGAAAGGAGTAGGGAACGGGTCATGTAGGCACGCATCATTCAACTTCCTCAAGTTGACACATATCCTTATTCCCCTTGTTTCTTCTCCTGAACTACCATCGATCTTACCCATTCAGATTCCTCTACAGGTTCTATGATTCCAGCCTCCAACATCCTATCGATTTCATCTTTGACTTTTTCCTTATATATAGGGTTCAATCTATATGGTCGTTGTCTGATCAGTCTTGCCTCAACTCTAAGAGGTATATTCATTTCACGTAGCTCTCCTTCTATGCCTTTAATTTCTATGAACGTTGTTGGGAACAGGTCGTTGTACTCGTGCGCAATAACTATGTTATGATTTCCACTGTTTTCTCATTCCAGTAGTCTCCAATGCTGCCCATTTTGGGATTCACAAATGTCCCAATGTTGAATTTCTTCACCTTGATCGGTACAGAAAATACTTCTGATTCCAGAGGTGGACCTTCCACTTCTCTTTCACCTTCAACTTCCTCAATCTGAATATTTTACAGGTCATCTTCATCTGGTGCTTCTTCCTGCACCTGGTGTTGGGCTCTAAAGATGTCCTAAAAACAACCTTAGTTAACATTAATTTATCAACCCAAGGATTCATCCTTTTATCTCAAGAATATCAACAAAGTCTATGCAGATAGCTCATGTAGAGGTTAAAATCGTGTAGTTAAAGAAAATCCGAGTTTATCAAAAATCAAGTTCCTCATACATTCATCAAAGTTCTAAAACTAAGAATTTAAAAGAATTGAAATCTGATCTATGACATGCTGTGAATTTAAAGGCATTAATTGAATTGTTGAATTGATCTAATTAAGAAACGATAATTGAATCTATGAAAAGATTGATAAACTGATCTATCGAAGATTATTTAACCTGTTGAAAAGAAGTAATGAATTACTATATATATGAAAAGAAATAACAATTGTAACTTAACTGAAAGGAACAACAAATGTAATCTAATCGAAAGGAACAACAAATACTAATTTAAGCGAAAGGAACACCAAATGCTAAATTAAGAGAAAGGAATAGAAAACATTAATTTAACCGAAAGGAACGACACATGTGATAATGAGAAGAAATTTCAAGCAGTAACCTACATCAATGGAAACAACGATCGATAACATTCAAATGAAACACCTATCTTATGTAAGTAAACAACATAAAACCATTGACGAACTTATACATTTATCTTTAGCTATTGAAAAAGGATTTAAATCACAGCACAAAAATAAGACTGATACAATTACAGATTGAGACAATAACTCCTTCAGACTGGGCCCTTGGTCCTCAGAAGCACTGTTGCTAGAAACTCAGTATGAAAAAATGATGAAGACGCTCAAAGATTTTATTAATTTCAGAACCGGTACAACATCTACAAAAACTGCTTGCGTAGAGCAATTCTAAGTTCTGAATGTTTGGATCAAATTATTAGATCGTCCCTTCTAGGATTCATTACCCTCTATATATTACAATAATATGGGTAAATAAAGCTATCATGAGGATCAAGATATCCTCATGATCACTTTTCTATTTATAGAGTTTACAAAATAGAGAATTAATCTCCCTTGAAACTGCTTTTGCGCCCAATGTTCTCAACCTCCAATAGCTTGTGTATCTTCAAAATCTCGTTATCTATATTGGGTTTGACAATATTTATCCATTCTTGTAACAAAATAAAAAAATTCCAACTGTATTTTATAATTTATATAACACTATTCAATAATATTTCTAGAATATATTTTAATCATTTTCTATCCTAATTATTCCTAATTAACAGAAAAAGTCAATCAAGATTTCCTCATGAACCATGGAAATAAGGAGGATATTTGTACCTTTTTCACGACTCAACATATCCCCCAGCTTACCTTCTTGCATGTCCTCATGCAAGATGAGATCTTACATGTAAAGCAATAATGTTGTAGGGAGGAAAGGTTGGTTCACCAGGTCCCCTAAACCCATTCTTTCATTTGAGTTCTCCAAAAGCAGCTTCTTCCCTCTTCTTATCAATTTGATAATCTCTCTGGTAATCCTCTGGAGGAAACCAGATAATAGGGGGATTATATCTACACCCAATCTAGGCAGGTCCTTCCTCCTGGATCAGTCTGATATACCTTTCCACTCTGAAGGTAGCTGCAAAAACGTTTTTGAAACCAAAGGGTTCCCTACTTTTGAATTCATTTGAGGATGCATCCCATCTGAACTTGGAAGCAACAAAGGCTTCTTCTTTAAGTTCCCTAAATTTTTCTATGCCTGAACATATAACCTGTCGGTGGATAAGGGCCAAAGAGTCCACAATCTCTTCCCTTTTCATGAATGTTCTGTATCGCATGATGGCTGGAAAGGATTTTGGAGGTTCCCCTCCAATCCAGAGATCTAAGCCAGTCTCCCTTTTAAGAAAGGTCTTATGTTCTTTTGCCCATCTGATTTGTTTTTTGGTGAAGGAAAAAAATGCCTAGAACTGTATGTCCCCAATGAAAGGACGAGTGTTCTCTTTCCTGTTATCTTCCAAGATGAAGTTATGGAAGTATAGCTCACACATAAAGTATTTCACTTTCTCTTCCTGCTCTCTAAAATATGAAACAAACTTAGATACAAAGGTGAATTTAATGGGTTTACCTACTCTAATAGCTTTCACTCTCAACAACAAATAACGTTCTAATAAGAACAAGGTATAATTAGTAGCCGGAGCCCTACAATTTCTTGCATTAGTGTAGACATCACAAATGTCTTTGATTTTGTCCAAACCTTTTTCTAATTGGTTTTGTATCTTCTTCACTTTCCCTTGGGTTCTGGTGAGCTCGGAAAACATTTTGTTTTCTGTTGCTGAAATGGCCTTAAGTTGTTTAACAACTTTTTGATGTTCTGCCATAATGACCATCTCACTTTTACATTGTGTTAAGGTTCGTTGGTTTTGCACCAACTCTGTTTCCAATCTAGAAATGATGATGTTATGTTCAGGAGACTGAAATGTCTCTTCAGTTTGACAAGTTGTTTCTTTCATTGTTGGGACATCAGTCTAGGTTGTTTCTACATCATTGGTCTCCAGTGGAGCAGGAAAATTCATGGGAATCACTTCCTGAGGTTGAGTAGTTGCTCCTTCTAGAATTTCTGGCTGAGCCTCTGTTTCATGTTCTTCCAAAGTAATCCCTTCTTCATTTTGAACAACTACCTCCTCTGCTGCTGCAATCTCAGTCTAAAGTTCCATCATTGTTGTCTCTTCAGGGACATGCAACTCTGTCTATGTTCCTATAGAACTTGTATGAACTTTCCTCCTAGGAAGAGGGTTCCTTCCCTATGTTCTAGGAGTTTTTGTCTTCTTTATTTCATAGGCTTTGTCAGCCTGCTCCAATTGTTTTCTTAATTATTTAATAATTTCTTTAAGTCTGCCAACTTTTTGCTTTAACACTTTAATTCTTTTTACCCTTCTTTTCAACAACTTGTTTTCTTGTTTTAACCTTTTGATTCTGCTGTGGATTTTGCTTGTTCTCTATTTTTGTGAAATGTCATGGTTTTCCTCATCTGAAACAATTAATAATTGTTCCTTTGTTTCTTCTATTTTCTCTTTCTGTACTATAGGGCTATTCTCCTTAGTGTGAGGTTCTGCCTGTGTTGTATCTTCTGGGAATGACATTTCTATGTCAAGGAGGTCCACACCAAGGTTTGAAGAAGAAGTTGGTGTTGGGTGTTCTTCGGGCCTACTTGTGTCTCTGTCAATTGCTATCCCTAAATTCCCTAGAACCTGAGCCATTTCTACCTCATAGATTTTGAAAAACTTCTCTATGAGGTGTTCTAATGATGGTTGGGTATTTTCCTGAGTGCTTTCTTGTGGGGTTTGTTCTGTCTGTCCAATTTCTTGAATGTTTTCCTACGAGGCCTGCTCTATTTGTGTCATTTCCTGGGTTTCTCCAGGTTGTGCTATCCCTTTTCTCTTCCTTTTCTTCTCAGTGGCGGTTTTAGGGACAATAATTTTCCTTTTTCTCTTTCTCGTTGATGCATCTGCTTGTGAGGTCTAAGTCTCTGCCAATTGGATGGGGTTTGCCTCAATTTCAGGTTGAGGAAATGGAACTTCCATTTGGACAGTAAATCCCCCTTCATGTGCTACTTCAATTCCTTGTGGTGGGTTTTCATGATGTAATTCAGGTTGTTCCAGTTGTAGAGGCCTATTGGCCTCAATAAGATCACCCCATGTTAATTGAGTTTGACTTAGGTCCTTATTTACTATCAATTTGACTAATCCATGGTGGCTAATGATAGTAACATGTTCCTTGGAATTCTATGTTCTTATAGCGACCTCATGTAACATAACATTTAGAAAAAATGGTAAATTGATTACTAACCGTTGTGTAAGAGTTGCTAATAATTTGAGGTGGCCTAGGTGGATCACATCATACATTCCATCGCAGGTGATGTACCTCTGTATTACACCTTCCAATTCATTCCATGGCTCACTGAGAGAATTTGGGTTAAGTCCCTTTCCCTTTTTGTCAAGTTCCTCTCCAGGATCTGCGAAATATTCTACAACTTATTTGAGCGTTGTATATTTTCCATACCATTGTATGCCTATATTAGGGAGGCCTGTAACCTCTGCTACAATTACCTCTGTGACTGGAATTCATATATCTCAAACCATGGATATGCCTCCCTGTAAGTTCTGGAATAATTTGAGCGTGATTTTCGTGTCATATCCTTGCAACCGGTTGAAGGACTCTGTCCATCCTAGTCGGTGTAAGATTTCTCTTGCTTGCTTAGTTACCTGTATTAATGTTAGTTCCAGGTGCACAATTCAACAACCCATATTCTTTGTGAGTGATTGAGGATGACGATCGTTCCTTGCTACAACTAAACTCAACCAGCTTTTGAAACAATTGAAAATACAGAACAACACTGTGTATATAAAAATTGTGAATTTTCCTCATTTAGTGCACTCATTGTAATCTATCGATGAATGTGTCGAGTATCTCCCCCCCATAAATGGAAAGGTCGACCTCAACCATCAAAAGGACGAGTGTAATAATGGCAGATAGTTCCGGTGCGGTGAATTCTATGTCATCTCCGCCATTGGAAAGACGATCATTAACGAATTTTCAAGAAACACTTTAGTAATAATTATGAACAATCATCATTTTGTGTGGGATCATACTTATGTCAAAACCGTTTGGGAAAAAAGATTCCGAAATAATTTAAATTTGTTCACGTTTTTTAGAAATATTCCACACATAATGTTGTTACTTTCCCTTGTTTGTTGGATATAGCTGGAATGATAACCTCATTAATTAGAAAAGGATATCTAAGAACACATAAAAAATTGACATTTTTAAGGTAAACTTCGATACCATACGCAAAGCCACTTCTGCTAGCAGGCGTCCATAGCCTCGAAAGGTTTGGCTTTTAACCTGTAGATGAGCCTGTATCCTTAATAAATAGTTTTAATTGTCTTTTCCCAAGAAGACCGTTATCTTGGTTTGGTATCCAGATGATGATAATGCCACTCACTATATCGTAACTTAAGTGAACAAGTCGGCTCGTGATGAGACCTCTTGTTCTTTGACGAGAAAAATGCTAAAGGCCATTGCCCTGGTGTGGTACCCATAGTGGGAATGCCACTTATGTTATTATCTGATGATCGTGGTAGGTTGCCTCATGATGAGACCCCCTATCCTCTGTGGGATAATTTTATTACTTTATTGAAAACTTTATTTTGTTTTATTTTTTTTTTCTTTTTTTTAAAGGCTCTATCAAGGGAGGCTCATCTACTCCTTAAGAGTGAGGGATGGCGTAAGAAGTGTAAGAATTACAAGTAAGAATGTGTTTGAGATTCCTTATTATGATATGAAAGAATTATCATTCAATTATATGTATATATATTGGGGAAAGAAACGAATTATGGTGGTTAATGAATTGTGAACAAAATTTAAGATAATTTGGAAAAATTAATCCAAAAATAGTTTTCTAAGGTATGTTAAATGATCCACACAAAAGGATAAATCAGAATTAGTGTTGATGAAAATGTATTAGTGAAGGTCATCTCCAAAGGAATGTCTGGCATAATGGCATGCTTTGTTCACAAAGAATCATGACTTTTGAGAAAAAGGAACAACAGTAAAAATGTAGAAGGAACAACAACTATTTCTTTTCAAATGAACAACGTTATCTGAAAAAGGAAAAATAGACACTATAAAGGGAACAACAGTGTGACATAATGAATGACGATCATTATTTCGAATGGACGATATTACCTACGAATGGAACATCAATCGCGCAAAGGTGACAAAAATTGTTCTGTTCAATGGAACGACAATCATTTTAAATGAACAGTAGCAATGATGTTCATATTTTTTTACCCATCTAATTTAAGTGATTGGAAAACTCCCACAGACATTTTGTTTTTGTTTTCGTGAATCTATAATTGATTAGTCATCAACCAAATTCATTCAATTTCTATGGGTAAGTTTGTTCAATAATCGAAGTATTGGATGGTCTTATTAGTATTATGCAAGCATGTTCATTTTCTTGTGAAAACATGGTTTATATTTACTGGATTTTTGTGAAGTGAGAAAGGAGAAAGGAACATAAAAGAATGATAATTATATTTGTTACAATCATCTTTTCTAGTTTCTAATTTCTCAAGTGACTTTCCTAAAAAGTAAAGACTAAAAACTCAATCAAATCTGTAAAGAAATCTATATACAATATGTACAATGTTGATAAAATTCATCTTTTATGAAGTTGAAGTTGTTGGGTTACCTTCCCAGCCATCTAAAATATGAACAGTAGGTTCCTTACTTACTTCTTGGCAAAATGATTCTTTTGAAGGTGGATGATGGTAGAGTCATAGCCGATGTCCATTTACCAGGAAAGGAGAACTAGACCAATCGATGGTAACTAAATTGACAGTGTCGTTATTATGAACTTCATTGATTTCATATGGTCCCAGCCAACTTGTCTGTAATTTGCCAGGAAAATCCTAAAATCTGGAATCATAGAGAAGTGCCCAATCGCCTTTTTGAATGATTTTTTCTTGATATGTTTATCGTGCCAATTATCTCTCTTTTGTTGAATAACATTTGTGCACTTCAGAGCAGACATACATGCTTCGTCCAATTCATTGAGATGTTGTAGGCACTATTTATGTGCCTCTGTAAGATC
>ML864028.1:7654-22690 GCA_009831015.1 Picea engelmannii | reverse complement strand
AGACAAATACAAAGTGGATCTATGTGACAGTATATGTGTCAATGTTCGAGAGAAACTTCATCGCAACCTGGGTAAAGTACATACCAAAGTCACTCAACCCAGGGTCTTCTTACCAATCACGATGCAGTACGAGTCTAACCATGTGAATAGATGTCCTTATGTCGAACATGGTAGAAACCACTTTATTACCAATCAATGAGGTAAACCATTAACAAGTGCGAGGGAAATCATCATTGATGTCAATGATTCCAAAGGTACCCTAGTACATTCCAGCGAATGTGAATAGATGAGATGAAGTCGAACATTTGTAGAATCATCCGATCAGGGGTCAATGATGTAAACCCACTGTCAGAAGCAAGGAGGCATGTCATTGAGGCATGCAGGTCCCAAGGTACTAATTGGTTTCTAGGTCAAGTTCTTGGATGATGTGTTGAAGTAGACAGGAATAAAATTGTCACAGGAGGGCCTTGATGTATCCCCCGTCAACAACATGAAAATGACACAGAGATGTAAATTGGTATATCAAATGAACATGGATTGACACGGGTATTGAAAGAGGATATTTGTGATGGTTGACTCTTGAGGAAGATACTTCCCTTGAACACTGAGGCACACCAACAGAAACATGACATGGACCAAAATATGATGATGCAGTGGATACTGTGACTTTCATCAGGTGACCCAAAGGAGTAAGAAAACTTAGAGGATTGGTTCAGTGCAGAGTTTCATCCTTTCTCAAGGGAGATCGTAAGAGTACCTGTAATGTTTTCAAAAACTGCTTGGCTTGCTTCCTTCAAATCCCCCCCCCCCCATCTAAATAGACGAGTACCTCTTTTTATTTTAACGAGATCGAGGAGGGTAACACATGCTCGATAAAACTCACCTTAGGTAAGTCCCTCTTCCTTTGTTTAATGAAGTGGAATAAGTAAGGGTTTGGTCCCATATGGGCCCTTCAATGTATGATTTTTTAACGAGTCTAGAGAAGGTAAAGTTGGTGATTTTTCATGTTTAGAGAGTCTGAAAAACACTTAAAGACGACTCTAGTGATGTCCTTTTTCGTAATGTTAGTTTCATGAGGCCGAAAAAGAGATAAATTATCACTCAAAATATGCCCTTTCAAACCTTTTAACAAGTGGGAAAGGAAGCAAGATCACTCATAAAAAATTTCACGTTTAGAGAGTCTGAAAAGAGCTTAAAGCTGACTCCAGGGGGTTCCTTTTTTGTTTATCCATGCGAGTCCGAAAAAGAGATTAAAGGTTAATTGATGCGTTCTCATGTTTTTTCGAGCATGAGAACAAACTAAATACCATGCTCGTTAATGTGACAAGATAAGAAACGAATGAAACTACTCTAAAACCTGCCAATAATAATAAAAACTGCCCACCAGGGTATTACTAATGCCTCCAAAATATTTCTCAAAAACCCAAAATAACTATCTTTGGCAAAAATGAAATTTTATAAATAGTAATACGGGAAAAAATGTCTTTTATCATTTCATTTGTGCAAAGATTTTAGCAGTGGAGAAATTGAGCTTTGGAGGGTGATCCTTGAGTTCATCGATGCCAAAGCTACGATCAACTATTTATGTCATCGTCTAGATCAGGTTGGTGGTATTTCCCTTTCCTTCAATTTGCATGGTTAACATTTTATTTTTAGGCAATTATTGGGCTTTAAAAATGATGCCTTGGGAGGTCTCAAGCACCCAAAAACACTCGGCTCTCTCCTAGAATTCTAGGGGGAGTTCTTCTCTATTTTTCCAATGCCCCTCCAAGATTATTAAGGGATCACTAACACTCTGTTGAGGGAGTGAAGGAGGGGCTGCCCGAAATGCACAAAAGATTCCCCCCAAAAAATCTCGGCACTCCTCCAAAAGGGGAGGGATAGCATTATGAAAAAGTGATAATGCCCTGGTGACCTTTTCATGGGAGTGTTGGCACTCTGTTGTGAGTTTAATTGAAGTGCTGGCATCCAAAGTAGAGACAAAAATAATTTTTAAGTTTTAAATTGCCCAAAAGTTGTCAAAATAGCATGACTAATGGCTTTTTATTGATGATGATTGTAGGTAACTATGACAAAAGTCATGATCGAGTGGAAAGAAAGAGAGAATGAGCTCAATGATGTGGCTGCCTTGCAAAGTCCCCAATCAAGGGTCTCATTGATAAACTACAGTCTCCTCAAGTTATTTAAGATGAAAAAGATGAAGAAAGAAGTCCTCCTTCTAGAGTATATGATCGGTTTGTGGAACGTCGCAGAGGAGGGGTCACAAATTGGGACACAACTTCTCAACATTGAGTTTGAAGATGTGTATTTCTTGACTGATATCTCAAAGGGAGGGGCCCCTGTTATTTTATTCGGACAGAGGGAAATTCTCGTGCCTGTAGAAGACTACTTGGAAAATCATTGTGTCCCAGGATGAAGATTGCTGGGAGGTAGAATAGCGATCAAAGACATTAGGGATCTACCTCTTTTATCCATTCTATTTTCCATTACGAGTATAGAGGGAAGTACCAGCTCAAAATTAGTTTCAATATCATAGGTGGCATATGGTTTACAGTTTTTCGAGCCAACATTATTTAAATGGAGTGCAGGATTCCTTTAGAATGTCAAGGAACATATTTCAAGATGCAAAGTAGGACAACAGAAGAAGTTCAGATATGGTTCATTTCTGGTATCATTCTTCTTAGATCGCATTCCTCATATGCAACCTCATATTGCATTAGCAGTATGACCGATGGGAGAACCACATATGGAACATTGGATTAACCTATCTCCGAGGCTAGGAACAGATTCAGAGTTCAATTTCACCGATGACTTCTTCGCTTGGTTGAGATGCCAATTGATCATGATAAAAGACTTTCCATATGTCGAAGTGGATTTCTAGGGGAGCATGGACCTGGTTCTTCCAGATGGGGTAGACTAGGATGCGTCAGGTAAGAAACCAAAAATAATATTGTCAAGTGTTTTTTTAGTTTAAAAATATATTATTTTTTGGGGTACGTAGAAGAGTTTTTTTAACATATCTATCATTTCATCATGCAGACAGGGACGCAACATATCCGATAGAGATACTGAAATTGGGGTGTCGCAGAGATGCTCATATAATAGTATATCATGAGGTAGCGGAAAGGGGGCTCTGGGAGGTTGAGGAAAACCTATGTGGTCTCAGGATGGGTGTCCCCCCTCTTAGGAGGCATGATGTACCCTTGCACTTGCAGAGACACACAGTGTGAGTCTCTGAGGGTATTAACTCCTTACTGAGATGATTAGCCCATGCAGTAGTGTGCTACTCAGAGAAAAATGTGATGCAAGAGGACTAGGACCTCTCTGATATTTTCTTGTCTAGTCAGTATGACAATGTTTTGGGCACGAGGACCCAACATTTTTACCTTCTATGTACTTTTTGATGGAATCAAACATTTTATGTCACGTCGTATATATATACATATGTAATTTTTTATGATGCCAAATGATGTTTGCAAATAATGATGTCTTTTTCTGATGCGTTTAATTTACATGTGATGTATGATTTATTTCCTTTATGAAACCTCATCTATGTACAAGATACCAATCCATGATGTAATTGGATAATGAATCTGAAGTTGTATTAATTCCTCTTGATATGTGTCTGTATTCAATAAAATCAAACATTCTTTCAATACGATGAACTCGTAGATGGAGACGCAATAGGATAGGATTGTGAATAGTGTAGATTCGATTAAGTTGACAGAACACAATTTGAGAGTCTAGGTTAATGATCATACGACATATACCTAGGGAGGAGGCTTCAGTTAAAAGTTTGATGACAACATGATATTCTTCCAAGTTGTTAGTTGTCGATCCTAAGAAAATACCTCTTGTACTCACCAACTCGTCAGAGTGGCAAATGACCCAATATGAAAAAACAATGTTTTGGGTGTGTCATCTAGCACCATCCACAAATCCGAAAAATATAGGAAATGAAGATGTCATATATGCACGAAAATAAAATACAAAGTATAAGAGGCTAAGGAAAAACTTGTTCACGCAAGAGAAAATACACACCAAACTAAAAATACAATAGTGTACAAAGCACGCACGCTAGATGTCCTATGCATAGTACTTATTAAGGTAAAGCCCGTTTTAGGGCTCGCCCAGGGAGATTCCATCGTAGTCAACTAGCTCATAGGCACCTCTATGTAAAACACATTTCACGATGTAAGGACCATGCCAAAGTGGTTCTAACTTTTCTGTCCTGAACTTATCATGAGCTTGGTCGTAAACGAGGACAAAGTCTCCTTTTGCAAAAGTATGAGGATGGACGGATTTGTCGTATTGATTCTTGATTTACTTTTGATACGTCTCATTAACGAGAGCGGCATCACGATGTGTTTCATCCAACCTGGTTAGGTGTAAGAAGTGTTATTCTTTGGCAGAAGTGTGAGGTGAGAGTTCTACTTTGAGTTTCAACAAGAGAATCTCGCACTCGATCTGTAAAAGAACTTCTATGCCATATACTACCTAGAAAGGAGTGAATCCAGTATAAGTTTTCACTGAAGTACGGTAAGCCTGGAGAGCGGAGAAAAGTTGTAGGTGACAATATGCCATGTTTTCCCCTACCATACATTGAATCATAGTTTTAAGGACCTTGTTGATAGCTTCAAGTTGTCCATTTGCTTGAGGATAGTATGGGGATGAATTCTCATGGAAAAAATCCAACTTGGCATGCAACTTACTCATCATATGGTTTTGAAAGTGTGAACCATGATCAGTGACAATGGATTGTGGAACACCAAAGAGAGTGATGATGTGGTTGAATAAGAAAAGAGTTGCAGTACAACCATCATTCAGAAAGGTAGGCATAGCCTAAGCCCATTTTGTGAAGTAATCAACGACGACAATGATGTAACTGTGCCCCCGAGATAAGGTAGCCTTACACTACATGAAATCAATGCCCCATTTGACAAAGGGGCCAATGGAAATAATGGGATGCAATGGAGCGGGGTGGGTGCATGCCTTTTTGTGAAAAACTTGGCAGGGTGGGCATTTTTTGACTGCCTCAATACAATCTTTGAAAATAGAGAGCAAAAAGTAGACGACAGGTTAAATCTTCTGAGTTGTAGCCATCTGAGAAAGGTGACCACCACATGCTCCAAGGTGACAGTCATTAAGAACGCATTCAACCTCTTCATGAGTCAAACATCGTCGTAGGATAGTATCAATACCATTATGATACAACGTGTCACCGATGATAAGGTAGCGACGTGAATGATGGCGAACAAGACGACATTCTTCACGAGAGATGTCTAACTGAAAACGTTGGGTCTAGAGATAAATAAGGATATATCCATACCAAGGATTGGACATGCTAATGAAGAAAAAAACTTCATCGAGGAGAGAATCTTTGGGCTCAGTATCTTCATCAGTATAGGGAAGGTGGCAGATAAGCTCCGCAAACACCAAGGATTTCTTGGATTTGAACTTAGCAAACTCGAGATCAAATTCCTGAAGGATGATGATCCTTTTGGAATATTTCCCCCCAATAACTCGATGTGTCAGAATGTGATACATGGGTTTGGATTCTGCGATAAATTTGGTCATGCGTAGAAAAATGTAATGATGAAATATCCGGATAGTGATGATGGCTGCCAGAGCCAACTTTTAAACATGTGAATATCGGAGCTCTGGACCAGATAGAATTTTTCTCAAATAGTATATCATGTGTTATTCACCGTTAGGGTCCTCTTGAACTAACACCATAGCAATAGTGGAAGTAGAGGATGCTAAGTAAAGGATATAGTCTTTCGTATAATTCATAGGATGTAACAGAGGTGCATTGGTCAATGCATGCTTAAGAGCTGCAAAAGATCATTGAGCAGTGTCATCCTAGATGAAAGGAGTGTCTTTATGCAACAATCAGATAAATCCTTTGGTAATATTAGTGTAGTTACAAATGAAATTGAAAAGAAAGTTTTCCTTTCCCTGCAAACTTTGGAGTTGTGTCAAATTATTAGGTGGAGGTAAAGAAAGGATAGCCTTAATTTTTAAGGGATCCATCTGAATCCAGTCCTTGGAAACAACAAAGCCAAAGTGTTGACCTGATTCGACAACAAAGATATAGTTATGTAGGTTCAAATGAATGCGGTAGAACCAGAATCGAAGAAAATTATCCCATAGATGACCAAAATGGTCTGATCCACTGGATGAATGGGCAGGTAAATCATCGAGGTAAGGTTCCACAATATGTTTGATATCGTGGAAAGAATATGACATGGCCTACTAGAATGTAGCACCAGTGTTTTTGAGGCCAAATGGTAGTTTCTGATAGGTGAAAGTTCCCCAAGGGTAGATGAAGGTTGTCATATGTTGATCAGTGGGTAAAATGTCAATCTGGTTGTACCCTAAGAAACCCTCCATGAAAGAGAAAATCACACTACCTGTGCAATTATCAATGACCTGGTCGATGAAGAGAGTAGGGTATTTGTCTTTCAGAAAATCCTTATTGAGGTCCCTATAATCAATGCAGACACGAATGGTCCCTTTCTTCTTAGTGATCAGAACAATATTGAAACCCATTACGTTAAAAAGACAGGATAGATGAAGCCAGATTTCAATAATTTCTCAAATGTTTCCTTAATGGTCGTGGTCTTCTTAGGATGGACCAGGTGGAGTTTCTATCGAATAGGTTTTACACCTGGGTAAGTTTTAATCTCATGCACAATGATGAAAGGATCAATCCCTTACATTTCTTTGTATCTCCAAGAGAAGACATCACATAATTCTTTAAATAAAGAAGTGTAAGAAACCACTTCCTCGGGTGAACAATTAGCACCGAGATTAATATTTTCCATGACACCTTCCTTGATCGAAATGTCAATAACAACTATAGAGGTAATGTCTCTTCAATTCCCCTCAAAAATAGTACCTTGTGTAAGTATGGGTGATTGTGGAAAGTCGACAACAGGAAGATAAAGTGTATATCTTCATGTATTTCTTCAAGAGGTGGAATAAAAGAGGATCAATGATGGTTATCATCCCAAGGTACGTCGTCTATTCTAAGAATTTCCATAATATAATTTTTGGATGAAAATATTTGATAAATGTAGTCAAGGGAAGACGTCAAGGAATTCAACCAAGATGGCATCGAGTAGGTGTCGGGTGCCAAGATATGTTGGTCATCCGAGGAAGGAGATGATGATTGAATAGAAGCGTATGAAGTCTCGATTGGACTAAGCGACATGGTGTCACCTAGTGCATTGAACTCTAGAGGAATAGGTACAATCCAGGGATCAGATGATTCCAAGGAATGAGAAGTCATAGTTGAAATCATATTGACTGTGGCAATATGATGCGTGGTAAAAGGGAGTGGTGTAGGGAAGGTACCCATAAGGGTGGAATATTTTAAAAATCCTACACCGATACTTTCACATGTGATATTGTGATCTCCCAAGAAAGGAATCTTGTTGGTAGAGGGAGCATGAGCGTCAGGTGTACGGAAATCTAACTGATCAATAGTGACATTTTTTTCTTGATGAGGAAATTGTACACATTGAAACACCGACAAAGCAACAACAGTCATAGCATAAAACCAGCTTATTCCTAGTAATAATTTGTAATCGAGGGGAGAATCGACCATCTCGACATCAACAAAGATGGTTTTGCCGCCCAACTAGACGGATAGAGGCTGAAAAAGTCCGTGAGGATGAAAACTCATCCATCGAATGCACATAACATTGTGGGGGATTTGTTAAGTGCGGGTGATTTTAAGCCTTTACAACATGCTAAAGACATGACACAAGTAGAGGCTCCCTCATCCAAGATAGTTTGATGAATTTGTTGATTGTGAACAACAACATCAATTTGAAAAGAAATTTGGTGGGAGAGTCGAGACATAAAATTGTCTAGGTTAAACATGATATGGTTGGATGACTCAGGATCAAAAGCGCCAATAGAAACCAAGAGAGTTCTATGTTGAATTGGGTAGTTCTGTAGAACTTCTAATGCACACACAGAGCATGATTCTTAAGACAAATATTCAAGAATGTTGTAGTTCTGGGCAGCATGTGAACTAGGATTAAAAGTAGATTTATAGATAGTTCTCTTAGGAGGGAATAATATAGAGTCAAATGTAGGTTTCTTGATATGAAGTGATCCAGACAGAGGACTAAGATATGGAGGACTAACAAAGGATGGTGATGGATTATTAAAGTACTGTTAGTGACCTTTCCTTTGTTAGGTTTAGTTGGTGTGTCGTAGGTCGTAGAGCGAGTGGTTAAATCAATCTCGTTAAACAGATAAATATGGGCACTTGTCGAGGTTTCATCATGAAAAGGGTGGCTGGAACTACCCCCTAGAGAGGGGGTTTGAGCAACCATAGATTGTTGCTGAGGAAAAGGCTGAGTAAGCACGATGGGTTGGGAATTCCCCTTAAATAATTTGGCCACTTCATCGGGACGTGGATAGTCTTTAGTGTAGTGATTGTCACCAAAAATAAGACATGGGAATTTTGGCTTCTGTTGTGGTTTCTTTTCGGTAGCAGGTGTTGGGTTTTGAGCTTTGGGATGTTCATTTTTATTATTATTATTGGGTTTGTTCTTTGTCTTCTTCTTACCTCCATATTGTTGTGAAGGGAAAGATTGAATTGCATTCACCTCATAGATTTGAGTTTGGGGGGAGGTAGAGGAGAGTGCGGTTGAACTGGGAGTGGGTGTCGAAGAAACTCGATTTTCCGTTCCAGTGGATTGGAAAGAAGATTGGGTTTTTACAGAGCGGATAACTCCATATGCATGTGACGTGGATGACGGTTTAGATGGATGAGTAGTTGCATGGGTACCATTTGGGATCAACTGAAACAAAGTACAAAATTGTGAATAGACCAAATCTAATTACTAAGACCGAGAAATGGCCTCTTCCTCAGTGACTACACCACCCATGGAGACATCACGAAAAATCAAGGGTAACAGTGATTTAGTTAACCATTCTGCAAATAACTGGTTAGGAATGATTGCTTTGATCAACCTTCGTCATTGTCTCCACTCATGAATATGATCGGAGATATGCACAGAGTTATTCTGACGAAGGGAGGTCAAGAGTTTGGTACCCTTCTCGTATCGAATGGGTATTTGAAAGTGTGTGAGAAAGGGCATGGAAAGGGAGTTGAAATCTTGGAACGAACCATGTGGGATTTCAATATACCACTTGGTTGTTGAGTCCATAAGTGTTCCCTGAAAAAGACATAAACGTATAGAATCATCCATTAAGGAGTTCAATGAACACCATAAATGGAAATTCATCACATGATTGTCAGGGTCTTCTCCAGGTTTATCGTCAAATTTTGGAATATTGGAAGGTAATTTAGTAGGGATCACTGGCCAAAAGGGATAATGCAATATAGGATCATTCGCCAACCAAGACAACTTTGGGAGATCTAGATTCGTGAGAAATGGTAGTTGTCGGTTATCTTGAGGATGATACTAGTGTGGCATAGAGACACCAGTAGGACCGTAAAATGGGTTAGGAGGATAATTGTTTCCAATAGGTCCTCCTACATACAGTTGTTGCTGACTAGAATAAACAGGATTCGATGATGGTTGAGAAGCATGTGCAAATGGACTATAACCTAATGGGTTATGAGGATTATAAGTCAGTTTATGGGTTTTCCCATAAGGGGGATAAACATTTTTCCCATAAGGAGGATAAACATTTTTCCCATAAGGAGGATAAGGTTGTTGTTTTCCTTGAGTATGTTCCCCCCCAATGAATAGTGGATTTCCCAGAAAAGGAATGTGCCAAGGATTTGGTGTCACATTCTGTCCATACAACAGGTTATGGAATCGAGTTTGAGATTGCCCCCCAAGCTGAGATTGTTTCCCCATTTCAGTTTGACTCCCAAATGGAGGTTTCCCCCCAGCGTGAGCTTGAGTTCCTAGAGGGATCTGGAAACCATAAGTGAATGAATGACTGGAGGCTCCAACATAATTAGAGCCACCAAGACCAACTCCTCCAAATAAAGGTGTAGGTATACAATTTCTAGGTGAAATCTAGGTAGTGTTTGTAATGGAAGGATTCAAATCTCTATACCCAAGTGGAAATAACGAATTTGGTCTAAGTGGTGTTCCAATTGGAGTCTAGGATGGTGTCACATTTCTAGTGGGGATTGTAGTAACATGAAGGACCATAGTGGAATGGGCCATCTAGATAGTAGGGTCTGAGTGAGAACCATTCAAGAATTGGTCTACAATGATGATGATGGTTGTACCAGTAAAGTGGTCTAAAGGTACCATATAACCAACATACATCTGAGGAACTTGTGATGCCATAGGTCGATCGGGAATCGCTATTAGGTTACCGTATGAGTCGGGGTCCTAAATGGTTCACTTTAGAAAAAATGATCCTCTACTCCAGATCCTATGTTAGGTCTGGTGGGTACCTAGGTATCCTAAATAAAAACAACCTCTCCAGTCGAGTTCACCTACAAAAAATGTGGCTCTCACATAATACTCAAAGTTGGGTTGATTTGAAAATCTTCCAAAGAATCAGAAACAATTCATAACTGTTCCAAAGAGTGTGTGCTGCCAACCTCAGAGCCTAATTCATTATGAGCCTCAGGAGGGCCTTCTGAAGAGTTGGGAAGCAAAGGTAGATAACCTCCTGGATCTTCTAGGGGTAACCCTTTCATCCTACATGAACGAAAAAGGTTGATGTTGCTTGAGCTAAGTAATGAAAGAAATAATAAATCTATGGATGACTAAAGAAATGAAACAACATATGCTTAGAAATCTAGGATTCAAACCAAGAAAAAAAAAAACTTCTCTCGATGATCGTACTAGTTGGTGAGGAAATCCAACATCACGTGATCAATTCAAGAAGGGGATAGGATAGGAGTGGGTAGAACAACTATGATGGTGATATGCTTAACAAACTTATGCCTTGGTGCAAGCTTACACGAAGTAATTGTGGATTTACCCTCCAAGGAGATCGAGTGAGTTTGACCACCATTTGTTCCAGGTACAATGAAGACTTCCCTTCCCTGTCACCTTGTGTAAAAAACCCTAAATATTATGGCTACTAAGGACACCAAATCGTAGTCGGCCTCTGGGTGGGTATAGTCGACAATCCAATCTGAGTGTATGGGGAGGATAACAGATCCAAAATCCTTTGAGAGAACTAAGGAAAAGTGGATCAGTATAACTCCAGAGGACCCCGAATGGATTCAGAATTCACGAAGCATCAAGACCAAATGAAGACAGATGATCCTCAAGAAGAATCCCCAGTATACGATCTAACTACTATGAATAGTTGAACCATAGGGGGATAATCTCTGTAACTCTCTGAAACGCGACCTCATGCGTAGCCCCTGTGTGATAGGGGGATCCTAGAAAGCTTATATGACAATTGTATTTTATCTCCCTATCGCAAGATGCTAATGTTTGTTTTGAATTATTTGGAGAGTTGTGCTCACATTCTAATCCAAAGCGGTAATCCTAGTTTAATGTTGGTGGAAGATTCTAAAAATAAAAAGTTCTAGATCAATTTTGATTAACGTTGATTTTGTAGTTGTTATTTACTCAGGGGTGTATGAGAGTGAAACTGATGATATTATGACTCAATTCCCAAAAAATGCATAACAAATGATAAGCAGTATTTTCTTTCAATGAATGTCTATTTAAGGGAAGGAGAGGGAAATTTACTTTCACTGTCAAACACTAAGATGAAATAACCTCATGCAACTGTTTCTCAATCAAGAATCCAATATGATGCTAAAATATTCATAAATTTGTTCTAATATCCAAAAACCAATCATGAAAATATATCTTTTTGTTTAAATGTGACTGATAATCAGTTTGATGTAAAGCTTCCTATGTCATGCATACTTCAAGATCTATGAGATTGAAGAAATTGGAAGCCAACTTCACATCAACAAAAATACACTCTTGTTGTGATCAAACAAGAAACACAAACAAAACCAAATTCAAAAAGAAAACCAAATTCGAAAAGAAAAACAAAAATCTCAAAAAAGAAGAAAATGCCTGAAAAAATGACCTCAATGATCAAATGGAATGGTGCACAGATCTTTGAATTTCCTTACAACAACTTTCATTCAATCAGATAAGTGAAAAAGAAGTAAATAAAAAACATAAAAAATCCAAGCAAAATATAATCAATTCTCAAAAATCAATAGGTTGTTGGCCAAAACAGGGACACACTAAGATGGTAGTAATCTTGAGCAGGTGAAATCAGCAAAAATGGACTCAAAGATCAACTCCCCATAATGTTTTTAAAGAAAAAAGACCAGCACTCTGGTGTAAAGGGAAACAGGGCATTGCAATGATCTGTGGAAGGTTGCAAGGGAGTGCCAGTACTCTGGTGGTAGAGGCAAGGGAGCATTGGGCTCTCAGAAGACCAAAAGATTGCCTAGAACTCAAAAAGACTTAGGAAAACTAGAAATTGAGTGTGTATGGAATGAATTCAAGAGCCAAAAACACATCTAAGAATCATAGACACAGCATGAATAATATCTAAAGGTGAGCAAAGGCCAAAAACAATACCAAGGAAGGAAACCAAAACTAAAATCTTTGGTCCCCAATGGAGCCGCCAATTTCTATTACAGGGAAATTCCCATGCGGACAGGTGAATCCCCTCTTGGGCTCTAGACTTCTAATACCAAGATAGAAAAGTGCTAACGTTGATCACTAACATCCCTTTAAACCTAGCTAAACTAATGTATAGATAAGAGGAAGAAGATGTACCTTTTTGTTATGTTTGTCCTCGTTCTAGTCTGATTTGAGCTCCGATATCCAAGCTCCTCGACAAGTCCTGCAATCCAATCAAAGACAAAACATGTTTCCCATTCTACTATGATTAGCTTGAAACTAGATCTATCTATTAAAGACAAGTTCATGTAAATAAATATAATCTTGAAGGAAACAAGCCAAGCACATATATATTAATGAAAACGAAGTAAAGTTCTTACAATTGTAGATGCAGATGCAATAGCCTCACCAAGCTCTCTTTGTCCAAACCCTTTTCTCAAATGATCCACAAGAAGAATGACTATGCTTCATTGATTATCTTTCTTATGAGATCATAAGTTTTATGCCTTCAAATGTCTCCCCTTTTCACCATGAAGAGGCCTCCTTATATAGGCTTGGAGAGGCCTAACCACCTTAGAGATTCTTGGGATAGGTTGAGGATATTTCTCCATCATTTGTGGATCCTTCATAAGATCCAACCTTGACCTTAGATTCGAATCCAACTAACTCCAAAGATGAGGGGGATTTATCCTTGATTTTCCTCAACAGTCCAAGATTCTCGCAAACAGGCCAGTGCTCCCTCAGAATGGGGCACAAAGTGTTGCAATGCTCCCCCAAAGGAGGGCAAGGAGTGCTGGAACTCCCTGACAGTGGGTAGGGGAGAGTTGGCCTTCAAAAATGACTTTTGAGTAGTTTTTTCCATGGTAAACTCTTTGTACTCTTTGTCATGTGATTTCTGCTTCTTAAACTATCCTTTGAGGGTGTCTTAAGTGTTCTTGTAATGTCATTTGAGACACGACATAGGCAATATGACAGTATGATGTTTGTGACACTTGCGATAACTTACATTCAAAATGCAACACTTGCGACACTGGTAATGACGACAATAGGTCATCATGGGAGTGAGTAATTTTGATGTGTAATAGATTGCCCCCCAAAGTGAAAAGTTAGAAGATGTGATGACTGAAGTACTTTGTAGAATTTTTTGAACAAGGGTATGGACTCAAAGAACCTGGTAGAAGCTGTAAATAACCATCAAACAAATATTATGATTTGTTTCAAACCCGAGGTAGGCATACCTATTCTTGGGTGATAACGACTTGCAAGGTATGGCTTCCATAAAATACATTGCAGATCCATAATTGTATTAACAAAAAGGTATAGCCACCCAAGATACAATGTGTATCTATACTTCCATGAATTTAACTGATCGTAGCCACGAAAAATACACAGTGGATCTATGAGATGACAAGACATAGCCACGGACCAATACAAAGTGGATCTATGTGACAATATATGTGTCAATGTTCAAGAGAAACTCCGTCACAACCTGGGTAAATTACATACGAAAGTGATCACTCAACCTAGGGTCTTCTTACTGATCCTGATGTTGTACGAGTCTAACCATGTGAATATTTGTCTTGATGTTGAACATGGAAGAAACCACTTGATTACCGATCAATGCGGTAAATTGTGAACAAGTGCGAGGGAAATCACCATTGATGTCAATGATTCCCAAGGTACCATAATACATTCCAACGACTGTGAATAGATGATATGAAGTCGAACATTCGTAGAATCATCCAATCAGGGGTCAATGATGTAAATCCATTGTCAAAAGTGAGGAGGACTGCCATTGAGGCATGCAGGTCCCAAGGTACTAATTGGTTTCTAAGTCTAGTTCTCAAATGATGTGTTGAAGGTGATGGGAATAGACTCGTTGCAGGAGGGCCTTGATGTATCCCCCGTCAATGACAAGAAGCTGACAAACTGATTTAAATTGTTATATCAAATGAACATGGACTGACATGGGTATTGAAATAGGATATTTGTAATGGTTGACTCTCGAGGCAGATACTTTCCTTGAACAATGAGGCACAATAGTTGAAACATGACATGGACCAAAACATGATGATCCAGTGGATACTCTGACTTTCTTCGTGTGACCCAAAGGAGTAATAAAACTCAGAGGATTGGTTTAGTGAAGAGGTTCAATGGATTAAAATGTGTGCCAAGACAAAGTGTTGTGTTCAATGGTGACCGTAAGAGTGACTTGTAATGTTTTTAAAAACTGCTTGGCTTGCTTCCTTCAAAATTTTCCCCCATCCATATAGATGAGTACCTCCTTTTATTTTAACGATATCGAGGATGGTAACACATGATTGATATAACTCAACTTTAGTAAGTGCCTCTTCCTTTGTTTAACGAACTGGAAGAAGTAAGGGTTCGGTCCCATATGGGCCCTTTAATGTATGATTGTTTAACGAGTCCAGAGAAGGTAAACTCGATGTTTTTTCATGTTTATATA
>ML864021.1:26658-43387 GCA_009831015.1 Picea engelmannii | reverse complement strand
GCATTGTTTGTCAAACTTGGTGAGTTGTCCCAAAAAATGAGATTCCCTGTCAAAATGGGCACAAACTGCTTTGGTGAACATGATCCAATTTGGTAGTCCTAGATAACATTTCTTATTCCATTGCCACCATTGCCATCGTTCTTGATCCAAGTATAGAACTCCCACATGGAGTTTGGTCTCATTGTCCCATATATCATGGAGGGAAAAGTATTGTTCTATTTGAGATAGCCACTCGTCCGGGTTTGAGCCATCAAATTTATGCATCTCAACTTTGGGCACCATATTCCAGGAGTTGGGAGAGCCCCAAAGGAAGTGGGAAAGATGAGGGTTCTCATAATGGGAAGAATGAGAAGTGTGAGGGTGGGACTTTGGTTGCAAACCCTAGTGGGGCATCAGAAGGTCTTGAAATTGGTGGGAGAGGGTGATCAAACTCTGACATAGCTCCTCTTGAAATTGTTTGGAGAGGGTGTTCAAGCCCTGAATTAGATCCTCAGAAAGTTTGGTTACCTTAGTGTCCAATTCATCTAGGGTTTGAGTGTGAGTGGTAGGGGCCATTGTGGAGGCTTAGGTAGAGTAATACCTCAATGACCAACACAAGATATGGATTCTATTGGGCTTGATAGCAAACAACGGTGTCGGGAGGGGAATCTGGTCCATGGAAAATGTAGGTACCATTGCGATCAAGACAAAGAGAGGATTCCAATGGAATAGGTCTCAAATAAGGGTGCCAAGAAGGGGTCGAGTCCACAGGAAAAAAAAAATAGCTTAAAAATGCAGAGTACCACTGTTATCAAGACAAAGAGAGAAATTCAATGGCATGGGTCTCAACTAAGGGTGCAAGTGGGACCAATATGCTCTTTTAATTTATTTATTTTATTCTTGCGGAGTTATACTCCGATCTGAATACTTCTGCAGCTTCAGAATGCCCAAATTCTTAATCATATACAATGTGTAGTCAATTCGCAACTAGAATACAGGAGGCAAGGTTACACGGCCATAAAATCTTGTTTGTACATTCTCTGGGATGTTCCCCCCTGGTTAGGGTTTGCAGGGTGCCTATGGACAAGGATTTGCCTTGTGATATAGCTCTCTAATATACATGTGGGGTCGAACAGTAGTAATCAACCCAATATCTTAGGGCACCAACTAAGGACGCTTGACCGTACCCTTAGTCGTACTACCCGATTACCCAGGTATTGAAGAGTATCTTCCTGAGTGTTGTTCTCATTGGCACTATAGCAGTGAGGCGACCGATCAATTGATCTATGGAGGGTTTCAGGACACCTAGGCCAGTCTGCATATAAGTGTTGTATGATGCACTGCCACTCTAAGGGGTACCAACATGGGTTACAAGGGTGTCCAATAATGTGAGCTTAAAAACCTCTTGTATTCACTGTGTGTATGCTTCCCTGACCATGGATTTATGTGTTGAACGACATATCATTGTAGCTTAAAGACGTTGGAATACATCTCTACCCTGAAAAAAAATAATCCACAATTCATGCCCAAGAAAGAGCTCTGATACCACTTGTTATGCACCTTGTTATGTATTTTGAGCAGAGACATGAAATATCACATAAATTACCAATGGAATAACATAATATAGAGAAGAGCACACCAAAAATGATACCTTTTATTGAAATGGGAGCAATGTTCACTTGCCTCTTCAAGGGGGCAACCTCCAACATAGCAACGCTCTATTACAATAATTCTCAAGACATCCTTTCTCCTACCCTTATTTATACTAATTCTATCTTCTAGAGAACATTCTAGAGGAAGATATTTCTAGAAGTGGAAGCTTCTATTAGGTCTCCTTACATTGACTTGTTCACATTTATTTAATAGGCCTTATTAACTAATATCGACCTTTATTACATGAAAAATATATCCTGCTAACTAATGACCAATTAAGAGGGATTAGGATCGGATCCTAACAGATTTTGGCTCTTTGAACTTTAATGTATATATTAGAGTGTAATATTAATAATAAAATAATAAAATAAAATAAAAATAAAAAATTAATTAATTTTATTAAAAATAACTTTCTATAAAGTCAATAATATTAAAAATTGGATATTGAAATTATATATAAGTACAATGAATGTATTTTAAACGCATTAAAGAATGTTTCAAAAAATTCTAGTATATTACTCAAAAGTATTAAAGGTATTCATTGAAGTGGAGCCAAAATTACTATATAGTGGGTATGTGGGGGTAGATTATGAAATAATTTTTAATATAATAAAATTGGGTTGACTAATGATTAATTAGTTGTTCAAGTATAATAATATTGTGGAATTTAATTACATGCCAATCTTGACAAATAGGGCTTGAGGCTTTTGCCCTGAGATGGCGGCGGCCTCCTCCGCAGCTCTGCATGCTCCTTCGCGAGAGCTCGGCCCTCTCCCGAGCTCGCCCCCAAAACGTTCCTCTGCTCGACGCCCGGACGACCCCTCCGGCTCCCCGTCTGGAGCTCCTCCCTCCTCCGCTCAGCCGCCTCCACCAGCAGCAGCGACCGACGCGTCCTCTGTTGCTCCGTCTATTCCAGTTCCGACCTCCTTCAAATACACGGTCCAAGGCCGCTCCTCTGGCTTTTCTCCTGTGGTCCGTGAAGCTCCGGATCCAGTGATCCCTGTACCTCAGGAAGCAGCGGTCCGCGAAGGTTTTTTTAGATCCAATGCTCTGTTTTGCAGGTTCAACGGCTTCTGGCCTCGCCTGGCGGATCTACACTCTTGGATTGCTTCAGAATGGACTCCCCTCCTTGAAGACGAAGCCCATGTTCGCCCCTGTGTGAAAGGATTCTTCGTAGTGATTTTTGCCTCTGCTAAGGACAGAGATTTGATCTTCAGTTCTGGGCCCTGGTTCTGGGGCAGATCGGGTCTGTCTCTGCAGCTCTGGACCCCTTCTTTTGACCCCTCCTCAGATTCCATCCCTACGGCCCCCGTGTGGGTAAGGCTCCCTGGTCTACCTATTCATTTTTGGGGTGATTCTTCTCTCAGCCATATCGGAAACGCTCTTGGCAAGTTTCATAGTAGCAGTCCGGAAACCAAATGTGGCTTCACTACCTATGCACGGATCTGTGTAGAGATGGATTTCAGTAAAGGATTCCCAGCGCAAATCATTCTTCAAGGGATGAACTATTCTTGGATGCAGAAGCTTGATTACGAGAATCTTCAGTTTAGGTGCAGAAGATGTTTTGAAACAAGGCACTTAGCCAACAAATGTCAGAAACTCCCTGAGAAAAATAAAAACTCCAAGAATCAACGCAAATCCACATGGTGGGTAGGATCTCTTCCTGAGCATCAAAGCATTGAACCGGCTAATGATACCTTAAGCGAGGAAGATACAGAGATAGTACCACAGAAAACGGAGCAAGTCACCTCTGGGCAAGAGCAAAAGCCTCCTTCCCCTAAAAAGCCCAAGGGGAAGGCCCAGGCAGAAACTGATCCAACCACAATGCCAGGCATTTCTCAGCCCGAACACCAGGTCTCAAGATGGGTCAATTTAGCAGATGAAGAAGGCCCCGACTTCACTGATGAAGAAGGCCCTCCTCGACCGAAGGAAAGCCATTCTCATCAAAGCAAAGAATGGCAGACTGTGCCAAAAAGGAAAAAAAAAAAACTTTCAAGTCAGAAAGGATGTAATGACCCGCAGTCGAACCGGGTCACTGAAATAGTATGGTTTTCCAAGCTCAAAAGACATTTCTGTTTTAGTTCATTTAGGTTTGTCCCTCTGAATTACCAGGAAACTTTCAGATGTAACGAACGCAGTGGTTTCCCCACTGTTTTTTAATATAAAACTCTAACCGTTTTTGTCAAAAAAAAATATTATGGAATTTAAAATTTAGGTTGAATAATGAATAATTAGTTGTTTTTTAAAAGTTTATTGCAATTAAAAAATTTAATATTGTAGAAAGAAGTATATACAATTAAAAAGTTATTAAAAAATAATTATTATAATTAAAAAATTATATAAAAAAATATAAAATAAAAAGTTATACTACAAGGAATATTGTGAATATCGTGGAAAGGAGTATATAAGATAAAAAATAATTAAAAAAAAAGATTTATTATAATTAAAATATACAATAAAAAGAGAATTATATAAAAAGAATTATAAAATAAAGTCCTACTATAATTGTAATTGTAGGAATTATAAATCTTATAAGAAAACAAGTTAAATAAATAAAATAAAAAGTTTTAATATGATTATAAAAATCTTATCAAAGAAAGAAGTTAAGGATGAAAATAGAATTACATGTGACACATAAACAAGTTAAGGATGAAAGTGGAATCACATGTGATAGTTATGTTTGACAATTAATTTAAATTATGAACAAAGAAAGAAAGAAAAAACGAGTATTAAAATATAAATCTAAAAGGTTGATGGATTTTAGTATATTCTTTGAAAAAACGAGTATTAAAATATAAAAAAATATATAGGTTGATGTATTTTAGTATATTATTTTTTAAAGATAAAGAGAAAATATAAATATTTCTAATTAAAAAAATTGAAATAATTTTGAAGTTTATAAGTTTAAATTATAATTTTGGTTTTATGTATGGGATTAAGGTTAAATGTTATTAGAGAGTATATGACCCTATTCTAAGTAGTTTTGGTGATGACTACAAGGGAATGTGGCTTTATTGCAAATACTATTTAGGTTGAAATTGTTTTCTGGTTTTGGAGTAAGACCTAAAATTGCTTCTGTTGGTTAAGAGTTTGTCTTCCTCAGACATAAGGAAACAAGTTAAAGGCCCAAGACATGCAAAAGTGAAATGATGCCCCCTTATGGACCACCAATGGGTTATTTCAAGTGGCATGGTTTTCATTAAATAACGATGATGAGTCAACCTCGGTGGTTTTTCTTAAATCCATTGATGAGTTAACCCTGGTTGATAACTGAGTTATGATAGGTTTCGCCACCTTTTAGAAAATAAGAAAAAGAAGAAGTAAGGTATATAAGTTCTTTTCTTTTTCTCTGTGGAAAACAAAATTAAGGTACATAAGTTTAAACTATAATCAAGGGTAGTATCTGGTTTCATGTATGGGACTAAAGCTAGATGCTACTCGAAGGCACATGACCACACTGTTGTAGCCTCAGAGATGACAATACAAGATACTAACTTTCTTGTGGATATTATCTAGGTTGAAACTGCCTTTTGGCCTTGGAGTATGACCTGAAATTGCTTTTGATTGGCTAAGAGATCATCTTCCTTGGACATAAGGAAATAGGTTAATGACCCTAGACCCAGAGACATATGGTAAGAGTGGAAGTTCACCCCCTTACGGATCACTAGCGAGTTTTTTTAAGTGGCTAGATTTTGTTTACACATGATATAATAGCTACACATCATGGTTTTGAGATTATATCAACAGATGTTAAACCATTAATTTTGAATATTGTAGCATTTTTCTTACTTTGGAAAATAAATAAACAAATAAATATAATGTAATTTATTTAAACTTTATTTGTAATAAATTACTTCCAATATGATAAGTAATATTTGTTTAAATAGATTAATTTTGATAAAAATATTAATGATTTGGTGTACAAAGGAAGAAGGAAGGTTTCAACTTAAGTTGTTGACTAAACGAAAAGTGAAGGTGTATCAAATGTTTTGTAAAAGTAAGTATGTTCAACACACACACACACACACACACACGTAATCTTGTTATTTGACTGGGTTTAGTTTGGGTGGTTGGGAAGAAAGATTGTTGTTCTCCTCGTCCAGTTTTAATTCCAGCAAGTGACATGTTGAACTCATAACGATTATATTATTGTAATGGATTTGAGCCTTATTGTTAACCAACCTAATTAAAAATGATCGTTGACTATATTACTTTAAATATTAAAAAACATATATTGTAAGCTCTCTGAAAACTTTCATATTAATAAAAACAAGACATAACATAGTTGAAGTCAGATAATGAATCATGATGCTTGAAATCTATGATTTTTGCCTTGTTTCACCTTGGTGACCATCATATGTACTCTAGTCAAGTGTTGTCACTCTTGGGGAAAATGGGTACTACTAGGAGGCCTTGATAGGGGTAATGTACATGTGCCTTTCCATACTTAACACTTTCCATATGTTTTCCTTTTATTGTCCTATCTTTTGGAATAGGTTGTTACATGTATCAAAAAAAGGTTCGTACTTCATTCTCTTATGAGAAGAAGGGGCTTGAAGGCCTGAATTTGATGCAGTTGTAAAAAAGAATGAAAAGAGCATGTTATAAATTCAAAATGCAAAACAACAATAAAGTGATATGACTGATAAATCAAAAGCCAAGTAAGCTTGACCTTTACCCCCTCGTTATGAGGTCATCAACCCAAGTCCTAATGCATTGAATGCATATCTAAAGAAAGGACTTAGTTGAATATCTTGGCCCCTAATGTAATAAATGCATAAACTTAAAGAAGGGGCTTGCAAAGAAAATAAATGAATATCAAAAGGTAATATAAGGGGTGGAAAGAAAAAAACTACAACTTTTGATCTTTTTTTTTTATTGGATGATCAAGCGATGAATTGGAAAGCTACCTCGGCCCTGCACAATTCCCCATTCCTGCCCTCACTTGCTACTGGATCCAATGCAACAATGCACATTCCTTAATCGTCCATGTCTCCCCCTAAGGGAGGGGTCGGGGGCCCCTCCCTTTCTTACAAGGACTACCTGAACACGACCTCCTGAAAAACCATCGAACCCCTGCAACTAATTGACCCTCCCTCACATCAACAGGATCAGTCAGATGCCCCTCATCCCCCCACGAATGCCTCAACTTTGGATGATACCAAAACCAGCACATGCATTGCTAAATTTGATGAGAGACCCCAGATTGAGCTGCCTCTAGCGCGCATCAACGCCTAGATTGAACATATGAAAACCTATGTCCTCATCGAAAAATTCATTGGAATTTGGCCCACTGAAAGAGCCCTCTTGAATTGGATTGCAGTCAAATGGAAGCCAAAATCATACTTCGATCTTCAGTTCAACTCAAAAGGATTCTTCACCATTATATTCACATGGCTTGATGACAGAGACATAATTCTGGAAGGAGGGCCCTACTTCTTCAACTCTACAGGTCTATATCTCAGAAACTAGGCTGAGCGTTTCAACCCAGATAAGGAATATTTCACCTAAGCCCCGGTATGGATCCATTTATATTCCTTACCTCAAGACTACTGGGACGATGAAACACTTAAGGACATTGGCAACGCTCTCGGCAACTTCATCAAAATTGCAGAGCAGAAAAAAACTAACAAATACACCTCCTACGCTAGGATCTGTGTCTACATGTACATAGAAAAATCCTTGTCTGATTCCATCTGCCTTGCGCATGTCCCATTTAGATGCAGAAAATGCCATGCACATGGGCACCTTTTCCGAGACTGCCCCCAAAATAAGCCTGCAACAAATCCACAAAATGCAACAAGTACAAATGAGGACGAATTCAGAAAAGTACCCAATCGACAATGTCCGAATCAGAAACCCCAATCAACAATCAAAATTTGAAACCCAACAACAAGCAACATCTTCCAAGCTCTCGCCAATCAACCTGAGGGAGCAGACAACATAGTGGAGGAGGATCAACCCATCCCCAAAAGACAACACCAGGATCATGAGCAGAACAAAGAAGGTGATCAACCCCAAGACCCAAGCAACACTGGCATCAATACTCAAGACAACTCTTCACCAAGGCCCTCTCAATAAATCCCTTCCTCCTCAACAACTCAAGACTTTGATATTCTAATGGATGAAGAAATGGAAGATCTAGATGTAGGAGAGCTTGATCTCTTAGGACTAGAGGATGCATCCAAAAACAAACCCTTCCATGCGATCCCTCCAAAGCAGATCCATCTACTCGAGGAATCTCTTCACAAACCTAGAATGCATACCCACCTGGGAATCCAAAATAACCCTCCCACTGATCCAAAAAAAGCAACCAAGGACGCTAAAAAAGAGGACGCAAAACAGATCTACTGCGCATCACCATCTTGGGATCCATGTTAGTGGAGTTTGGATGATACACCCAACTCACTTAATTCTTTCCCTCTAACCCCCAATGTTCCCAATGAAAATCATCTCCTCGAATGTCAGAGGAATCAACGACCCCATCAAGCACATAATGTTACGAAGAAAGATTCTTCAGGAAAGACCCACATTGCTCATGATACAAGAAACCAAAAGCAACAATGACAATCTAAAAATCCCAATGTCACGCCTTTGGAAAAACAATGAATCCATATCGGTTGACACGGCTGGCGCCTCTAGTGGTCTAACGATTGTTCAGAACCCAACAAAAATAACCCTTAATGACTTCACAACCTGCAAGAATTCTATTTCGGCCTCCTTCCATATCTTAGGTACTGATATTCATGGCCTCATCATTAATGTGTATGGTCCCCAATCATAAGATCAAAAATCCTTTCTTATGGACTTCCTAGACTGGTTCAAACAAGAAAATCCAAGGCAAAGATGGATCATTGGAGGAGACTTCAATATGATCACCAAGCTCAAGGAAAAAAAGGGTGGGCGTTGCATCCTCACTCTGGAAGACCTCATATTCAAAGACTTCATTGACAATAATGAATTGGTAGACCTGGAAACCACAAATGGAATCTACACCTGGAATAATCGACGAGGCAGTTCCTCTCAAATTGCGCCTCCCGATTAGACAGATTTATAGTCTCAGAAGAAATAACCACTTCAAGGGGAGACCTTGTTGCTACCATTCTTCGCTCTACAGGCTCCAAACATTGTCCCATATGCATGCAATGGCACCATCATGGCAGAACTCATCACTGCCCCTTCAGATTTGAGAAGTTTTGGCTAACTCATCCAAAATCCATGCCCATGATTAGAGATTGGTGGTCCACCGCTCACACCATATGTTCTTCCAAAATGTACAGATTTCAACAGAAACTCAAAATGCTAAAGAAACATTTCAAAGTTTGGAACAAATCGACCTTCGGTAACATCTTCAGCACCAAAATTCCCTTAGAACAAGAGATGGACACCCAACAACAACAAATCATTAGAGAAGGACGTGTGGAAGAGCAGGCCAAAAAGGAAGAGGAACTCCAATCCCAAATAAAAGACATGTGAAAACATGAAGAAATCCTATGGAAGCAAAAATCTAAAATCTCTTGGCTAAAAGAGGGAGAGCGCAACATTTCCTTCTTCCATCGCTCCACTATCCAACACAGAATGCACAACACAATATCCTGCCTTAAAAAAGAAGACGGATCTAGGTTGGAATCCCACAACGATATTGAAAAAGAGTTGGTCTCCTACTTTGAGGATCTTCTCTCTCAAGAAAATCACTCCAGAGTGGAAGCCATCCAATTGGTCACCAACCAGATCCCCTGCCTAGTTACCGAGCACCACAATGCCTCCTTAATGTGCCCAATCACGTTACAGGAGGTGGACATTGCAGTCAGTCAAATTAAGGATGACACAACCCGTGGTGCGAATGGCTTCACCATCAACTTTTTCCACTCATGTTGGGACTTCTTGAAGCAGGATGTTTTGGAGACTGTGGAGGAATCTCGCAGCAAACAATGGGTGCTACCAACTCTCAACGCCATTTTTCTCACCTTAATCCCAAAAGAAGAGAATGTTACTTCTCCAAGTAAGTATCATCCCATTTCCCTCTGCAATGTCATTTATAAGATCATCACAAAAGTTATTTCCAACAGGTTAAAGCCTCTTCTCATATCCCCTGAACAAACGGGCTATGTGGAAGGTAGACAAATTATGGATGGCATGATTCTAGTGCATGAGGTTATCCATTCTCTAAAAACAACCAAGAAATATGGTGTGCTCCTCAAGTTGGACCTTTCCAAAGCTTTCAACCGCCAAAGTTGGGAGTACATTGAAAATACTCTCTTAAATTTCGGTTTCAGCTTGGAATGGGTGTGTTGGATTCTCTCTCTTCTATCCTCGGCCTTCTTTTCTGTCTTGGTCAACGATTTTCCCTCCAGTACCTTTTCACCCTCCAAAGGCATTCTTCAAGGGGATCTTCTCTCCCCTTTCCTTTTCATACTCATATTCGAAGGCCTTGGTCACATGCTCAACAATTCTCACTCCATGGGCTCTCAGAAAGGTCTTAATCTTCACAATAATCAATCCCTGACCCACCAACAATTTATGGATGACAACTTTCTCATGGTGCATCCCTCCGTACAAGAAGCAAGGTTCCCTTCTTGACATCCTTAACACTTTCTCCAAAGCCTCGAGAGCCTCTGTTAAACTTGACAAATCTCACATATTTTTCTTTGACACCCCCACCACTACCCAAAGGAACATTGCTAGAACTCTAGGCTTCATCATCTCCTCCCTCCCCTCAAAATACCTGGGTTCCCTCTTGATCGACTCGACCCTCAAACACTCCTCCTAGAAGGAAATCATTGTCAAATTGACACAAAATCTCTCTTCCTAGACCTTTCGGTCCCTCAACCTGGTTGGGTGACTTGTTCTTATCAAAGTTGTACTTCAAACTATACATTTGTACCTCTTCTCAGTGCTTGTTGCCCCTAAATGGGTTCTTAAAGGTATAAGGAAAAATCAACGCACCTTCCTCTGTGGGGGCGACAACAACACTCCCTAATGGGCTCTTGTCAAGTGGGATAAATTCTACCTACCCAAATCCATGGGAGGTCTGGGATTAAGGGATCCTGCCAAGAGAAATGAAATCCTCATTGCAAAAATGTGGTGGAATTGGGTTTCAAACAATTCTAGTACCTGGGCACATTTATGGAACAAGAAATATGTAGTTGACTGGGATCCTCATAATCTAATTCGCTTCACCCAGAACACTCAAGGCTCTCTCATATGGAATTCAACGACGCTACAACGAGATCTCATCCAACAACATAGCTTTTGGGAGATCTGTAATGGTGCATATGCCAACTTCTAGACCGACTCATGGCAACAACTTCCGAGTTTAGAAAGAGCACACAACCTACCACCCCAAGTCTCTCATCCCCCTTTGGGAGGACCAAAAGTCATGGATATTTGGCAGGCTACTGATCAACAAGATTTCAGAAGTTGGAAATGCCTACATGACCTACACCCACAACTTTCGAACGAAACAATCAAGAGCCTCGAGCAGGATTTTCCAAAGCACAAAATGTGCATCAACCATGACCCTTGCAAACTCATATGAGGGTACCGCCCACAAGGAACCTACACAGTCAAAGAATCCTACCACCTCCTCGTTCCCACCACGCCAGAACCAGTGGATCCTCACTGGATCAAACTCTAGAATCTCATAACTTGGCCCAAGATATCAATCTTTCTTTGGTTGACTATTCATAGACAAATCTTAACTTGGGAGAACATCCTCAAGAAAGGTTTCTATGTTCCTTCTCGTTGCACCCTCTGTCTCGGCCATGAAGAAACTATTGATCACCTTCTAGACAGTTGCCCCATCTCTAGTTGACTCTGGGACAACATCACTATCTTATGCAGAAGATCCAACTGCGTTCATGGCAACATAGATCAAACTCTAAAAACCTGGGTGGAAAATCCTTTTAACAGTCCTATTCTCAATCGCCTATGGAAACTCATCCCAGGTTTAATCATCTGGAATATATGGAAGGAGAGAAATCAAAGGATTTTTGAAGGCACCTCCTCCTATGAAGACCTCCTCTGGACGACTTGTAGAAAACAACTTTTGGAAACGATTCATCTCCACCCTTGGTCTGAACAGGATTTCAAAGTGCCACCGAATGAAGCCGCAATCTTACTTCACTAGGGCATCTCTTCAGCTCCTCAATTGGGACTCATAGCTTAGCAGGTCGTTTCCCCCTCTAGTTTGGATCTTTGGAGCTATCCCCCTCCAGGCTTCTTCAAACCCAACTTCGATGGTGCTTCCAAAAGTAACCCTGGGCCTGTTGGCTTTGACAGAGCCTTCATAAACAACTCTGGCACTATCCTCCGTATCTTCTATGGATCCATCAATCATGACAACAATAATGTGGCAGAACTCTTAGGATTAATCAATGGTCTTCAAATAACAATTCAACGATCTCTCTTCCCACTCATAATTGAAGGCGACTCTCAAATTATCATCTCCTTATCCATCAGACTCCAAAATGGATCTCAAAGAGCCAAGGTTTCCCCCAGATGGAGACTAGGTCAACAACTACAAAGGCTTGCTCTTCTTTTGGATCACCTGGACTCCATCACTTTCCAACACGTCAGACGCAATGCCAATTCCCTTACAGAAAAGATCATGAATGCAGACATCACTGAAAATATGGCTATCAAGAACTCATATTTTGATGATCTTCCACTCCATTCTCTCAAGTAGGACTGTATCAAACTTGCACTAAGAGACTTTCCTACCCCGGATGTGGATGACAATGCTAACCACCTGGATCCCACCAACGTCACCTCTAGCGCACGAACCTATGGACACTTGGCTCTCACCCCCTCCATCCTCCATGCAAATTAAATATGGGTTCTGCTTGAGGCTCCAGGCATTAACTTCACGAGCCTCTTCTCTCCTGCTCCATATGTGTTGAAGTACCATGGCATCGTGAGTGGTTATGTACATGATGCGGGAATTGAATTCCCCTAATTCTTCCCTTATCATCCCAAGGAACCTCCACTTCTGGCTCATTATGTTCTTTTCTTGGCTCCCGCTCCTGCTTGACAGACCTTCTTTTTGCGCTCAGAGCTGTCCCGACATCCCCCCATTGGCATTCTCTGTCGATCTTCTCCTGTTTTCGATCCAACCCTGCATCAACATACATAAAGTGCTTCAGGATTATTCTATTCCTAGACAAATGCATGCAACTCCTCGCCTGGGGAGAGGTGGTCGGGGAGATAGAGTGACAAGCTCACATTCTCATCCTGCCATTGTCAGTCGAGAGGGTTATGAACTCTCAATACCACGCTCCATTTGGAAAATGCTGGATGATTGGGATGAGGATATGATCAACTACCACCTGACAACCCAGCGCACCCAGAGGCACTGCGGAAGCTACTAGACGGTAATAAATTTGTTGGCTTGCGCCCTCCTCAGTCTTCCTGGTGTATTCATTCAGAGTCCCTCCGACTCACCCCGATCTCCTGGTACCCATGGCCCATCTTTGGATGGCCATCATGACAACCTGGAACCTTCAGACATCATATGCAAGTAGACAACAGAAGCACAATCGGTCAAGTAGGTGGCTCAAGCGAGCGATGCCTAGAATTCTCCCCCCATGTAGAAATTCCAATGCAATGACTTTCCTTCCCCGCCCTCCTTCCTCAAATGTACATGATTTCCAACTGGGGAGGCAAAATCCAGCTCCTCCAGTGGCGGCGACAACGACTTTGTCATGTGTCCAGTGATCGAAGAAGCCCCTTCCCGACGGTCTTCCTCCTTAATTCTCTTGCTCTCGTCTGCTTTTAAGTTTCCTACTTTTGATTCAATCCTATTTTTGCTTATGTTGGGTCAAACATTGCTAAGACATCAAGTTTTTTTAAGGGCCTGGTTTCCCTCCATAGGAAGGCATGTTTTTTCCAAGATTTTTGATTTCCTAGTTTCCGAGTAAGGGCAGGGTTAGACTTAGAACTCTACGTCTTTCTCTTTGGACATGTCTTTCACAATTTACCTCTGTTTTCTTGATTGTACTATTCATGTATTATTAATGGATTAGCTCTGGAATATACAAAAAAAAAGGGTGGAAAGAAAAAGTGTCGAGGAAAGGGTAACTTAATGCATTAAGTGATCCCTATATAAAGGTGTTCATGTAGATGAACATCACATGTGGCCTTGCATGTCAATGACAACATGACCACGAAGTAAACCCCATGTCATACATTCACTTACACTTGCAGTTTGATGGGTTTCTTGGGAAATAATCCTCTACTTGGGTACTAACACACCTCATAGGGTTTTGCATCCACGATGGATTCCCGTGGTTGGGGCGATCTTTCTGGAAAATACACTGCAGCCTAGGGATACAAGAAGTTTAAAGCTCTTCCTAGCACTACACTCTGGAAAGGTGTTTGGAATTCCAAAACGCTGCAAAAAGTAGACATCTTCATCTGGACGCTGGCCCACAACAACATGCTTACGGGATAAAATCTTAAAAAGAAAGGTTGGGAAGGCCCCTCAAGATGTCCCCTCTGCTGTCAACAGGAAGAATCTACCAACCACCTCTTGCTATCCTGCACCTTTGCAAAAGTGGTTTGGAATTTCTCCCTCTCCCCTTGGTCGAATCTTGTAAATCTTTCGGAAGAAATCCCAATTCTCCTCATAAACTGGGATAAAAAGTGCCCCTTCACTTCCCACAAGAAAGACATGCTCAATTACTGTTGGATGTCCCTCCCGAAGTTCACTCTATGGATGATCTGGCTGGAACGTAACACCTGCATTTTCAGAAGTAAAACCTCCACACCTGCACAGGTAGTTGTCCGAGCTAAGGCGCTGCTGGGAGACTGTCTTCATTCGCTAACCCTTCCAAAGAACAAGTCTCAACTCCCGCCTAATGAAGAAGAATGGATGTTGAGTCTAATCCCAGAGGCCCCTGGTGCTAGGTATCCTCACTTGCCTCAGCTGGATCTTTGGGATACTCACATGGATCCATTGAGCTTCTCAAGCTGGAGGAAGGCGCTCCATCAACATGCTCTGTTCTTTGAAGGAGCTTCTAAAGCAAATCTAGGGGCAACAAGAGGAGGAGGGGTTCTTCTGAGCCCAGAAGAAACAATCGAATTCACCCTCTCTTGGGGGATCGGAGAGGACACCAACAATATCGCTGAAATGCTCACACTTTGGCAAGGACTCCATCAAGTCTTCGCAAGGAAAGTTAAAGATGTTACTGTCTTTGGAGACTCCCGGGTGATAATTTAAGCTTTAAACATCCATGTCCTCCCCCACAACATGAGGCTCCGCCACATAATTCGAAAGATCAGGATTTTACTTCCAGCCTTTCACAAAATTAAATTCTATCACATCCTTTGGGAATTGAATGGAGAAGCGGACAAAGCAACTAACATTGCTACCCGATTGAGCAAAGGGACCCTGTGTATTAATGGAAATATACAAAGCTTCAATATCCCCTAGTACTGAGAGCCTTTTAGATGACAAAATCGAAGATAAATGACCTATGTGTAATGTTAATTCTGCCTCTTAGGACAAGGCATGAAATTAATGGTGTACCCATGCCAGTGATTATCATTGTTATTTAATACAAACCATACCCGTTATTGTTAAAAAAAAACACACCTCATAGGGTTCTATAATGATCCTCCCATACTTAAACTTAGCAAATTGCATAAAGTAATAAGATAGTGTGAAGTTTGAAGAAGATACCCAATGCAATCTACTTACGTGGCTTTTACATTGAAATCTAACTCACTTTTTATGTTATAATGAATCTTCTGTCTATGAAGGTTGGTCTCACTTGATTCTTTGAGCTCATGCTTGATGATGATGCACACTTAGACATGGTTCTTTGGAGGACGTTGATGATGCTTCTCCCACTTCATGGAGAATGTTGGACACCATTTGGAGGACGTTGGAGCCTCGATAATGAGCGTTGGACCATATGATGACTTTACATACCTTTTTACACCCTCCATCACCTCTTGGACCTTGGAGATTGCACCTTGGAGCTAGGATGTTGCACCTATGAGCATGACGTGCCACTTGGAGATGGCATGGAGCCCCATTGATGACATTGCACCCCCTTGATGTTGAGACTCGGTATGATGACATGGCATGTGATGATGATGGTATACCTCTTGGGAGAGGTGATGGAGCCCTTTCTCTTGATGATGTCATGCCCTAGCTTGAGGATGTTGCATATGTGATGGGGCGTTGTACTTGATGATGACGCGACACTTATTTGAGCCGACCTAGCATATTTGATGATGAGTTGGCATCTTTTTGATGAGGAGATGTGACTTTCTCGACGAGGACGCATGACTTTTGATGATACTTTGCACCTTTTGGGGAGAGACATAACTTTTGGGGTATTTACAACCCATTTGGAGATGACGTCACCCTTCATTTGCTGTCTACACTCACACGTGTGGCAATTTTAGAGGATTTTTTCATGTTTTTGCATTGTATCTTTGTTTTAGAGGTATTTTTGGGGGTTAGCCAAAACCTATCCATCTTGTATCATGGTTTTTTATGTTTTTAGGGGCTCTTAGTGGATATTAGTTGATTCAAGTGAAGCACTTGGTTTCCTCGTATAAATAAAGGAATTGCTCCCTCATTTGTATTATCATTGCTACTCGTGGAGGATTACTACTACTTGTCTCTTCTCTATTTCTCTTTTGCCTATGGATGAATAACTCATGCAACTTCATAGAGAGATGATCTATGGATGCTTTTTCAAGTTTGATGGATGATTTTGTGGTCGGGGTTTCATGGATGAGCATTGATTTACTCAATAACTGTTATTTCTAAGTCTTTGTGGATTTATTCATAAATGTATGAAGTGTTAATGTTCTTAGCAAATTGGTGATAATACATTTTTCCTTGTATTTTTCTTTGATAGATCTTATCTTGTAAACCCTAGGAAGGTTTGTAGTGGAATACCTTCGCTTTATATCATCTTAAATATCGTTAAAGGACATATAATGATTTTCTAGGGTTTGTAGTGGACTACCCTAGTTGTCTTTCTATAGGATAACCTTCTAAGGTTTGAGTGGACTACCGTAGGGTTTTATCCAAAGTCTATGTTTCACCGTTGTCTTCAAGAAAGTTCATAGTTTGACT
>WSFP011422982.1:0-22693 GCA_009831015.1 Picea engelmannii | reverse complement strand
AGGGGGGGGGGGGGGAGGAGGAACACGTTCCTCACCCTAAGAACCCTAAATTGTTTAATAGAGTCGTAGGATTAAAAGAGCAGTTGTGTACCGATATAGTTGGTAAAAGGCAAGTAAACCCCCTGAGTATGATTAAATGAATAAATGAGTACATTTAACTAAATAGGCTTGGTTGAAGCCATGATTAAGAAAAGGTAGTGAGGCCTTAGAGATAACTTGACTGGGCTAAAAATTCCCAGGCGGTGTAGAAAGAGTTGGAAGAAGGGGAGAGTCCTCAATTCTTTCCTTTCTCATTATTATGTTTTCTCTTGGATGAGAAAGATGGTACGCTAATGCAAGTAAAAAGGTTTTGACACCATAGTGATAAGGATTGTATTGCTGAAGATACAATCAAAATCTGTTTGTGTTGCACTTGTGGAAACATTTGAGGATAATGTGATGAAGTGCATAAAGATATCTAGGACATTTTGAAGATGTTTTATGAATTCGAATGTTATGATACATGCATTTGGTTTAATATTACAACTAATGTAATTGTGACTATGATGATGCACGCTATGTATAGAAAGGAATCGAAGATATTGAGGAAGACAATTGCCAATGATGGGAAACCTCAAGCAGAGGATGACTAGGAGAAGGCTATGGTTGAAAGATTGTTTACAGGGTTGTAAAAGTCCCCATAAAGCATTGCTGATGAGGTAAAAATCAGAAAGAGGGTGCTAGCAGCTAAGAACCGGTATAAATATAGTCGTGCCTATGTGGCACAAGGTATGAAGGGATTTGGTAAGAACCCCTTTTGAAATATTTTATTGTCTTAGTGTTATGCATGAACTTTTGAAAGGCAGTTGTATGCCTTGGATACCCAAGTAAGGTATGATTCAGGAAGGAGAACCTAAATGATGGAGGTATGAACCTTTGGTAGTAAATATTGTTTGTAACCCTTGGAAGAATTCATGAACTGATATGTCATGAATGCATTGACCAATCAAGGAATGCTTAAAGGCATTCATGTGAAACTTTTGAGTTCATGTGTACTGATTTGGGATTGTGATCGGCCTATAGTAGGAAATATGGTCTTGTTGTAAGAATGAAAGAAATGAATAAGCCATATGAGGAAAAGGTTGGTTAAATTCCAACACACCATGGCCAAGAACCGGTCATAAAGTGTGACGAACTTGAAAACAATGCAAGAGTGCATTGGGTATGAATGTGACCATGAATAATTGGCACATTTGTTAAAATCCTTTGAAATGTTGAATTTTGTTTTGAAAGGTTTGGTATGTTGAAATGAGGCATAGGCAAGGAATGAGATTCCTTTTTTATGTTTATATAGATGTGATGAACTGTTAGTATGCATGGTTTTGAATATAGATATATATACATGGATGCATGAGAGACTAATAGTTTGTTTTTCTGTGTAAAGAATGAATTGGAGGGAGAAAATAGGTCTTGGATATGGCAGCGTTGTAAGCCCATAAGGAAGACTAATTTCCTACTAAGCCAAACCGCTATGGGAAGGAAAGTCCCATAATTATGAATTTGGTTCCTGTGTGGAACAAATATAGAAATAAAATGTGGAATTGGAAATCTATAGGTGACACATTTACAATAAAATTTTGAATTTAAAAATTTATGATGTCTCATGAATTTTTGTATACCTATGATATAGGTGAAAGGGAAAGATCTGCGAAGAAGTGTAGAGATGAGAAATTAAGCTCTTGGTGTTGGGACAGAGGTAGAACCAGGGTTCAACTTCAAGATTTCACCAACAATCCCTAACTATTGGCCCTTTCGGCAACACCTGCAAGGCAGATGCAGTCTCACCTAAAGTAGTTATAGGGGGTTGCAGGACACATGTGTCTACAACCAGAAGGAATGCAAAGTGGATTCAAAGAAACAACACACAACAACCTAGTATTCTTTATCTTCCTACAATCTACTGCGCAAGTTATATCTTAGATCCAACACATTATCTCAATATCAACATATCAAATGACAAGGAACACAACATCAATCACACATAACATAAGGTATACGTGGTTCACCCTCTCTCTAGGGATACATCCACAGAACTATGCTTTATAATATATTAAGGTGAAGCATATAGTTCTTGTCTGTGATCTTAGCTAGTAGATCTTCTTTATTCTCCTCTCTTTCTCTCTCTCTCCCCTCCTTGCACACCCAGCTGCAGGGTTGATCTTCGCACCCAACTGAAGATCTTACAATACATACTTCTCTCTCAATAGCAATCCCTTCTCATAACATAATCTCATCTATCAATAACAACAAAAACCAACAGCCCATCCCAGGTCCTCTTGACCTTTATTTATACATTATAGTAGCTCATCGACAACCTTAGGCTGAGACCTAAGTGTCAAAACCCTAGATACCAAAACCCTAGGTGTCTAAAACCCTAGGTCAACTTGACCTACATTTTTAGGGCTTCGCCAACCTGTCTTTCCTTCCTTCTTGTGCGGTGATCCAAAGCATCCAATGGTTTCTTTTTCCTCTTGATGAGTTGTCCACGATCTGTCTTCATTGCTTATTTTTCATCCTCGATTTCCTCATCCAATGGATTTCTTTTTCTTACTTCGCTCTGTTTTTTCTGCTCTTTTGCTCACTTCAACCCAGTGTTAGTCACTGTGTCTTCTGTGCAGTTCGCATTTCACCTTTTCTTCCTTGATCTTCTCTTTCTTCCATAACCAAGGGCCAACAGGCCCCCAACACTCACATGTGACTCGTCCCAAGGCACTTCAGATATGATCCTTCTGTTGTGCTTCAACTTCAGACTGTGTGGGGTAGCCTGTGCTTCTAGCTCTAGTCCTCCCTTCCTTTCTTGTGAAGACTGTCTTTTTTGTGTCTGGTACCCAGTTTCAACTGCACCTGGTACCTAGACCCTTTCCTTTTTCTTTTACTAAGAGATGTGAGGCAGCTGGTTGTCATAATACAATTTCAACCGACGCCCATTCACCAACCCAGTTCCTTCCATTCTCCATTCAAAGTCTTTAGTTGTGCAGCTCCTCCTTTTGTAACATAGGCAAACTTATATGGTCCAAGCCAATGCATTCTAAACTTTCTTGTATGCTTCATGAACTTACTGTCATATGCCAATACCAAATCACCTTGCTTAAATGCCTTCTTTTTGATGTGTCTTTCATGGTAGGCATTCTCTCTTTCTTTCTAAACCTGCTGGTGAAATCCTGCAATAAATCTTTCTTCTTCTAGTTCAACAAACTACGCGAGCCTCTCTTGAACAACGCCAGTGTCATCCATATTTGTAAAGGCTGCAATTCTTAGGCTTGGTACCAAATATTCCATTGGGAAAACAACTTCTAGACCATAGACCAATTTGAAGGGGGTTTGCATGGTTAGTTTCTTGCAAGTGGTTCTATAGGACCATAATACTTTCGGTACTCTCAAATCCCAGTCATCCCTATTCACACTGCATATCTTCGTCAGCATTGTCTCCAAGAGTTTTTTGAATGCTTCAATTGTCCCATTCGCTTGTGGATGATAAGGCATGCTCTTGTGATGGTGGACTGCAAATTCCTCAGTCAAGGCTTCAATGGTCTTATTGATGAAATGTGTGCCTTGATCGCTCATAAGGTTCTTCGGGCATCCAAACTTGGTTATGATATAATCAAATATGAAGCATGCAACTATAGTTGCACTACAGTCCTTTACTGCTCTTTCTTTGGCCCATCTGGTCAAATATTCGGTCGTAGTGATTATGTATCTAGCTCATGTGCGCTTTCCTAGTGGGTTTATAGGTCCTACGAAGTCAATGGCCCATTTCTCAAATGATTGTAGGGTCAGCTGTGGTGCTAAAGGCATTTCATCTCTTCTAGATGGTTTCCCAACTCTTTGGCATACATCACAGGTTTTGTAATAGTCCTTAGCATCTCTGTGTAGGGTAGGCCACCAAAGGCCAACCCTAAGAATCTTCCACGTTGTTTCTTTCCCTACATAGTGTCCTCCTGCGATGCCTTCATGAGATTCGACGAGGATCAATGGTCTCTCTGCCTCCATAACACACCTTCTCAATATATCATCAGGTCCCATCTTGTATAGTTTTCCAGCTATGAGTGAAAAGTTTGCAGCGCACACTACTAGTTTTTTCTTTTGGGTGATTGTATACTCACTAGGTTCCATTCCTGTTGACATGAACTAGACTATCTTTGCAAAGTGATAATCGATCTTTCTAATGGCTAGCAACTATGCATCCGACAATGTATCCTCCAGACTAGTAGACTCTTCTCCATGTTCCAACCTCCATAAGTGGTCAGTACCTTTGTTCATTCTTCCCAGCTTAACCACAATCTCAAAATCATATTCTTGAAATAGCAGAAGCCATCTGCATATTATCCCCCCCAAAACTGGCTTGTTGACTAGGTATTTCAGCACGAAGTGATCAGTAAACATTTTAAAGTGTCCTCCCATCAAGTAGTGGCAGAACTTCTGCAGCACATACACCATGGCTAACCCTTCTCTCTCAGTGGTGGTGTAATTAGTCTCAGCTATTGATAGATTCCTGCTAGAAAAGGCTAATGGGTGGTCGATGTCTCCTGTTCTTGGTTGTGCTAACACAACTCCTAATGCAATGGAATATGCATCGACATGTACATGGAATTCCTTGCTCCAATCAGGAAAAACCAGAATAGGCATAGTAACCATTTTATGTTTTAGCATGTCAAAGCTCTACTAGCAGTCTTATGTCCAGTGAAACTGACAGTCTTTCTTCAAAAGCTTCTCCATGGGTGTTGTAATCTGTGCATAGCCCTTAATTAACTTCCTATAGTATCCAATATGTCCCATCACAGTGCACAGCTACTTGACTGAAGTAGGAGGGAGCAGATCAACTATAATGACAATTTTATATGGGTCTACCAACAATTCCTGCTTACACACAATATGACCTAGAAACACTCTGAAGGGTGAAAAGAAGATGCACTTATTCAGGTTTAAGGCAATCCGACTCTGCTTGCACGTATACAACATTAGTCTTAAACATTCAATATGATTCTGCAAAATGATGAAAACAGTGCAATCATCAAAATATGCTTCCAGGAATTTATGTAAAAACTCAAACGCTTCGACCACCACCCTGGAAAAGATGGTTGGTGCATTCTTCAAGCCAAATGGCATCATTGTATACTGGTAGGATCCCCATTATGTTGCAAATGTGGTCTTATGGCGATCTTCCTTGGCAATATGGATCTGATGGTATCCTGAAAATCCATCTGTAAAAGAATATACCTCCTGGCCTCCTACATTATCTAACACTTCATCAGTGAATGGCATAGGGAATGGGTCATGGAAACATGCATTGTTCAGCTTCCTAAGATCTATGCAGATCCTGATCTCTCATGTATTCTTGTCTTGTATCATCACAGGGCTAATCCATTCTGACTCTTCAACAGGTTCTATGATTCCTTCTTCCAACATTCTGTCGAGCTCAATATTCACTTTCTCCTTATATTTAGGGTTCAATCTGTAAGGTCTCTGTTTGACTAGTCTGGCATCTGGTTTCAAAGGGATCCTAATCTCTCCCATAGGCCCTTTAATGCCCTTCATATCAGTGAACTTGGTTGGAAACAAGTCCTGATATTCATGAAGTAACTCTGTAATCTTGTCAATAGTGGTAGCATCCCAATAATCTCTAACATTGGCAAGATTCAGTGTTTGTTCTATTCCAATGTTGACTTTCTTGATTTTGATTGGTTGTCCAATGAAAGGTAGCTCAACTCCTGGTCCTTCTATGTATCTTTGGCCTTTTTTTCGGTGATGTTCACATTCCTTGGATCATTGTCTTCGGCTGCATTGATATTGTAATAGCCTTGCAACTTCTGAAGGGGTGCAATCCATTCATCCTCTTCTTACTCGAAAGGGAGGCTAGGTGCTTCCTCGAACACTTTCTGTCTTACAACCTGTAATGCTTGATCTACTGTAGGATATTGGCTTCAAACAAAAAGGTAGTTACAAAGTTTTGGGTCATATCTTCCCAATCTGCAGTGATGAGGTGCAGTTATGCTTGCAGGTACCAATTGATAGGGGTTGTGTCCAATGTGTTTATGAATTTTTGCACCCATTGTTCTTGAGGGATGTTGCTCTAGGTTTCCTTGAAACTTCGCACATGGTCCTTTGGACAACTTCGACTTGTGTATCTAACTTTGCAGCTTTCTGCTTTCTCTGGAAATTGCGCTGTCATCAAAGTGTGACATTGTACCCAGTCTGTAATATTGTTTTTGTGTGTCCCCCACCATCTCGCTAGAGTTGATTTTAGGGCCTCATCCATTGCCAACAATCTTTGTTGTGTTGGTAAAATTTCTTCAAAGTTCACCAAGAATGCTTCTAAATGATTCAGACCATCAAAGGTGGGCAAGTTACTTACTATTGTGCCGATCCAATGAACTTATTTGGTTAATCTAGCACATCTCCTTGTATATACTTTGTACATTTTGTTCTGCCAATTCTCCAGTGCTTCTTATGAATCTGATGAACATGCGTTGTCACTTCGCCAGCTTAGGTTCCCATCTGCCATAGGGTTAATGTAATCTTGTTGTCTGGCTGTTAATTTGTATATGTTTTCCAGTTCATATGCGTGGTCTTCTTCTCTGATAGGCTCTGTGTATCGTTGACCTTCATCGGGATCCAAGGGTGCAATGACCCTAGGGCCCTCTCCTTCAAATGTCATTCATATTTTCTTTAAATCAACCACAATGGAATTATTGAAAGACAAATCAATTCCTAACAACGCAGGGTAAGGACACCTATTATCAACTATCTCAATCACCTCAAAATCAAACGTCCTTACTCCATCGATGTCCATAGGGACATGTTCCAATCTTCCAAAGGGGATTACAACTTGTTGATTGGCCATGCTAAGCCAGATAGGGGAATAGATCAACTTCGATTTTCCCATCAGTGCCCAGGTCTGCTTCATCATGACATTGAATTCTGACCCTAAGTCAACGACCACATAATCTATATCATACTCTCCAATTTGAGCATTCAAGTGTAGTTCCTTATTTGTCCTTCTCCTTTTTGAGACTTGGTGTACCGCTCTATTCAGTAAGGGATCTATCTTTCCTAGCTCATACTGTCTGATTAAATTTTGTAGCTCTTGGAGATCGCTTTCATCATGAATCAACTTAATACAAGTATATAAAAATTCCATGAGCTTGCTTACCTCTTTTCCTTTTCCTGGCAGAGCAGACTGATCGAATGCCAGAGGCATTCCATATTCTCTTACTTTTGGTTGCGTCTTTGATGAAGAACCTTGATCTCCCTTGAATTCTTTTCTTGCCTTCTCAAATACATTTTTTTCTTTCTTTGCATCAAAAGTTTGTGTCTTCTCTGTAGCTTTCCTGACTCCTGATTCTTCTGTAGTCTTTCCTTGGATCACTCTATCCTCTCTTGTAACAACACCTCCTCTAGTGATAACAATGACTCTAGGGTCCTCTTCGTGAGGTTCAACGTATATCAATTGCACTTGCGGGTTCTGCTAAGGTCCTTGTCTCTCCTGAAGTTTGGCTAGTAGCATAGGACAATCTTCTATAACATATTCAAATGAGATGCAGTAGTTACAAGTAGTGCAAGGGTTTTGACAGTCCCTTGCCAAGTGTCCTGGTTGCGCGTAGTTATAACAAATGATCTGTCCTCGTCTTCGACCCATACCTCCTCCTCGTCCTCTTCCTATGAATCCACCGCAAGGGTTGAATTTTCCTCTTCCTGGAGAATTATACTGCGTAGTGTTTCCTTCTTGCTGTACTTCACCTTGAATTTTGTATATATCCCTTGACCTTTCATGCATGAGGTCCTATCATCGTGCCCCACGGACTTACAAAACGTGCAATATAGATTTGTGGGTGTCTGAACATATTTTTGCATGTAATAGCACTCACTAGGGCGATGTCTATTTCTGCATACCTCGCACCAGGGTAGGGTGACTTTCTTCAAAGGACTCAGAGCTCCAGAGGCCAAGTATTCATGAAATAGGGGACAATGCTCCTTGTCATGGCCTTCTGATTTGCATCTGACACACCATATGTCTTCCCTTTTATCTTTTCCCTTGTCTTTCTTCATATCTTCGACCTGCAGAGACAAACTAGTTAGTTGACTCAAGATTTGACTCATACTTGAGTTGGATTCTCCCATAGGAGTTGATTCTAACTTCATGGCAATCTCCAGCGCCTCAGCCTGCGAATCAATCTTATATTGCATCAGAGGAACTTTGATGTGTGGTAAGAGAGCAACAATGAACCATTCATTGTTTTGCTCATTTGGGATTTGAAAATTCAGATGGCTTGTCCAGGTCTTAAATCTCTGATCGAACTCCCACATGGGTTCAACTATTCTCTGTTTGATTTCTTTTCGTTTTGTAATGCACTGCAATTTTGAGTTAGGTTTCTTGAATTCAACAATTAGCGAAGTCTTAATGGCATTCAATGGTTTAGGTGTAGCTCCTTGGAAAAATTTCATGTACCAGCTCACTGTGCGATCTCTTAGGGTAGTACTGAACTGAGCTCGTTTGACAGCTTCATTGGTGATATTCTTAATACTCCACACGACTCTGCAGAGAAACCAATGTTGCTCAAGGTCTTCAGATCCATCTCCTCTAAAGGTGGGTAACCTCATCTCATCTGCCATAGATCTTCCTAGGTTTCCTGACTGAGTATGTGGTGGAATACTAGTGACAGTGCTCTGAACGCTTTGGTGACTCTGGTGACTCTGATTTCTTAATGTTGTTGAATCAACAAGAGGAATAATAGTACTTACTTCAATAGTTTGCGCAGTTCCTGAAGTTTCTGGCTCTTCCCGGCGAGGTTCTTCATCTTTCCCTTCCTCTGCCCTAGCGGGTTCTGGATTCTCTTCATATGTCAGATCTACCTCTTCTTCGCTGTAGAAACCCTCATCCACGTAGTTCTATTTAAACAGGTTCGCAAGAGGAACTTCTTTGAACACTCTCCCACTGCGTGCATGTCCAGCCTCTGTTTCGTTGTCGCTATCTGAGTTTTTGAACATTAGCCTTTTCCAATCCGACCAACTACTGTATCTTCAAGATGTTCTTCTTATGCAATAACATCTTGATCCTCAACTTTAGAAAGTGTAAAAAATTTCCTCTGGGTCCCTTAAAGAAATATCTCTTGGCTTGGCTATATGACTCTACTTTGTCAACAACAAACTCGGTGATGTACCCTCCAATGGTTCTATCAAACCAATGATCTATTGCTTGTGACACAGCATTATCAACTCTCTTGACCTTCTTGACCAACGTCGACGTCCAAACCACAAGTGGCCTAGATCTGATCTCAAATTGGGTATCTGCTAACCTAGCTAGCCACTCGTATAACTCCCTATGGATTCATCCAAAGAAAATCTCGTGTATATCAATAAATATATATCTTTCCAGCCAATCCTCTATACTAAGATAAGGGTTCTTTTTTTGGGCTTCAACGAATCTTTTTCTTGATCCTCTATCCACTTCTGAATCTCTGTCTTCGATGGAAACCACCTTGACATTCCCTCAAGAAGATTCTTGTCCCGAAAACGGAACCATTTGTTGGCTCAGGGGTAGACACAGGGTTCAACTCCAAGAGCGCACCAACAAGCCCTAACTACTGGCCCTTTCGACAACACCTGCGAGGCAGATGCAGTCTCACCCGAAGTAGCTATAGGGGGTTGCAGGACACAAGTGTCTACAACCAAAAGGAATGCAAAGTGGATTCAAAGCAACAACACATAACAACCTAATATTCTTTATCTTCCTACAACCTACTGTGCAAGTTATATCTCAGATCCAACACATTATCTCAATAGCATCATATCAAATGACAAGGAACACAACATCAATCACACATAACACAAGATATATGTGGTTCACCCTCTCTCTAGGGCTATGTCCACATAACTGTGCTTTATAATATATTAAGATGAAGCATACAGTTCTTGTATGCGCTCTTATCTAGCGGATCTTCTTTCTTCTCCTCTCTTTTTTTCACTATCCCCTCCCTGCACACCCAGCTGCAGGGTTGATTTTCGCACCGAGATGAAGATCTTACAATACAGACTGCTCTCACAATACAATACTTCTCTCTCAATAGCAATCCCTTCTCATAACATAATCTCATCTATCAATAACAACAAAAACCAACAACCCATCCCAGGTCCTCTTGACCTTTATTTATACATTACAGTAGCTCACCGACAGCCTTAGGACGAGACCTAAGTGTCAAAACCCTAGATACCAAAACCCTAGGTGTCTAAAACCCTAGGTCAACTTGACCTGCGTTTTTAGGGCTTCGCCAGCCTGTCTTTCCTTCCTTCTCGCGCGGTGTTCCATAGCATCCAACGGTGCTTTTTCTGCTTGCTGAGTTGTCCACGATCCATCTTCCTTGTTGATCTGTCATCCTCGATCTCCTCGTCCAACGGCTTGCTTTTTGTTACTTTGCTCTGTTTTTTTTTCTCTTTTGCTCACTTCGACCAGTATCAGTCACTATGTCTTCTGTGTAGTTCTCATTTCGCCTTTTCTTCCTTAATCTTCGCTTGCTTCCATAACCAAGGGCCAATACTCGGGTTCGAGGGAGAACTGTGAGAAATAGTATAATCTGATCTCATGAAATAGAGACTGACTCGGGGAAGGAGAGTAACCTTCGTCCCTATCTATGATTGAGTTGGGAGAAGGAGAGTAACCTTCGTCCCTATCTATTATGGTACTGGGAGAAGGAGAGTAACCTTCGCCCCTATCTATTACTGTACCGAGAGAAGGAGAGTAACCTTCGTCCCTAACTTTAGCTGAGTCAGAAGGCTGTCAAGATGTAAAAACATGCAAAATGGCTACTGCTGAGCCATGAGAACCCCGTGGTAAGCCATGATCGCCTAGAATATGTTGTGTTTAGGTAACACAATCCGAAGGGATGCCTCAGCAGAGCAAGTCTGAGGGACGCCTCGATTGTAAGACTCGATAGAGTCTCTAGAATTCTTTCTGTGCGAGAAAAACTTGGCAAGGCAAAATGGATCACCCGAGGGACTGTATAGCAGAGAAGGGGATGCCTGAGCCTGGGCTTGGAGGGTGAGTGACCGCAAGGAAGAGGAGACCTTAATAGTTCTTGTAAACTATTGATTGAGATCATGAACATGATGAGTAGTTCTTCCTGTGCGAGAAAACCTTGGTAAGGCAAGATGGATCACCCGAGGGACTGTATAGTAGAGAAGGGGATGCCTGAGCCTAGGCCTGGAGGGTGAGTGACCGCAAGGAAGATGAAATCTTGATAGTTCTTGTAAACTATTGATGAGGATCATGCACCCAATGGGTATGTCACAAAAAAAAAAAAAAAACAATGAGCGTAGATAACAAAACAACCATGTGGATACAAATCCACAAACTACGCAGATAATTATTGTGCTAAGATTATGAATTTTTCCTAGAAATTTTATGCAATGATTTCACACAAGACTATGATTAACGTTCTTGTTGTCCAAGAATTATTGAAAGCAGGTGACCAAGATTTAAGGTCCAAAAAATTACCTGACCAAGGAAGAAGGATCAAGATTTCTGAAACAACTGAATGAGAAAGGCATGAAAGGTGTTTTTGAGAAAGAATTTCGAGGACAATGTTCCTTTAAGGGGGAGGGAATTGTAACACCCATGTTTCCCCAGCTTGTAATTAATCATAAAATAGGATTACCATGCTAAGACACGTGGACATCGTAAATGTATTATTGTTTGAGTTGCCAATAACTGACTGTGGAGGTGAAATTTTGAAAGTGTTGGCCATGATATCACTAGAGGAAAGAATGTGAAAACTATAAGAGAGGGTTCATTATATCAAATAACCCCAAATTTACCTTGATGGGGATAATAAATCTCCTTCGAATCCCAAGGAGAGAAACCAGTTAATGAAGAAAGGACAAGTGGTTGAATTATCAACCACTCCCATGAATGAGAGCATGGCCTAACTACAGAATGTCAGCTCGAAGTACCACTGGGTATGACAGACCAAGTTGACCCGAGTTTCCTTCTGACAGAAGGAACATGATGGGTCGAGAACCATCCTGGGAAAAAGATATGATAAAAAATTGGTAAGGAGAATGCGCGGAGCTCTCTAACAGATGAGGAATAGAAGGTCGTGAGCTTGATGCTGAGTGAGCATCTAATAAACCTCACCCAGGGCCATAACAGAGAAGGAAAATTCTAAAAGTTTGCAGAGAACAGAACCCGAGCGGAAGCTGAAACAAAGAGAATCTTTGAGAACTGCGAGAGTTCCCTGGTGATATCATGGCTTGGCACGAGGGTGGCCAGAGTGCTAAGAATGAATGCCTCTAACCCTATGGTCGGGTGGAAGGGTGGAAGGGTGAACACCCATAGTCAGTTAGTTGGCTACCACTTGTAATAGATAAGTAATCACATATCTTGTGTATTTAAGTGGTACTGTGAATTAAAGTTGGATATCCTATGAATGTTGCAGGGATGGATATGCTTTCTGAATGATTTATACTATACCCTTTTTGTGTCTGCTTGATTGTGTAATTAGGCAAGTAGGAAATTGTATGAATTGGATGTGTTTTTATACTCATAAATGCTTGCGTCCTGTGGTGGCTTAAGCCAGAGCCACGGACTGTGAGTTCGTCGACCATGGGCATAGTTTCATGTATGCATGTCGACCCTCCTAGTCGTTCTGAGTCCCTTGGAGGACAGAGTTTGTTAAGCTTAGGAGAGATAGTGCAGATATGCATAGGCTCTCTACGAGGCAAGCAAAGACCGAGAACCACTTAAGTTATAGACTTGATAAAGGAGCGCAAGAGTTGTGCAGAAGACCCTTCTAAGTGTTAAGTTCAGGAGAAAGAGCGCAACGTTATTAAATCCTTCATAACTGACGAAGCTCAGGAAGGATGGTGAGATTCAAGTATCAAAAGGGAATATCCTTTCGTTTGGAAGACGAATGGATGAGGCTTTTCGGGAGGATCCAAGGATCTATCGGGACCCACCTTGACTGTCGGATCTGTGAGTTCGGAGTTCGCGCGATGGGAGAATTGTGCGTTGGTGCAACTAAACCTTTGAAACCCGAAGTCGCGATGCGATCTGGACCGTAGATCCAAGGATCTATCGGGACCCACCTTGATTGTTGGATCTGTGAGTGCGGAGTTCACGTGACGGGAGAATCACGCGTTGGTGCGATTAAACTTCCGTAACCCGAAGTTGCGATGTGATCTGGACCATTGGATCGAGGAAGGTTGTGGATCGTCGATCTGACGCGAGCAAATTAATGCAAGGAGTACATGGGAATTCAAAATTCCCTAAGGACCAAGCTCATAAGAGACTAGCGCTTTTCAGAAGCGCAGATGAGGTCCAAGAGGTGAACTTGTTTCAATTTCGTAAGCTCGGGAGGGAAGCGGAAGTCGAGACCCATACATCAGGGCTCGCAGGAAGTAAATCGAAGGTTGAGACCTTCGAAATATTTGAAATCTTCCACGTCAGGGGAGAAAGCGAAAGATCGGGAGGAGGAACAACAATGACCGTTGGATCGAGCACTGTGAAAGATCTGGACCGTTGAGATCCACGTCCAGACAATTAGAAGAGCATGCATGAGGAGATCAGATCTGGGCCGTTAGATCTGAGCGCGAGAACCAACAGTCGTTGGATCCCAAGGAAAGTGCACGAGGCCTAACCCTTTGAAAGTGCACAAGAGAGTGGACTTGCGAAGTCCCGAAGTTTCGAAGTCAATCAGAACCATCCAATGTCAGGGTTGATACATGGCGTAAGATCCACAACTTCAAAGGTTTGTGGATAAGGAGGAGGAAAAATAGCCGAAGTAAATCCTAGCCGTTGATTGCTAGGGGAATACGTGTCAGGAGATCGTGTATTTCGGGTAAAAGCAGTCTAGAGAAATGGGTGCATAAGAGTTGAAACTCCCGAAGCTCGGAGATCCGGAGAGCTGAAGCACCGAAGAGCCAAAGCACCAGAGTGCCAAAGCGTCGAAGGGTCAAAGAGCCGAAGAGTCGAAGGTCTCTGAACAATTAGATCGAAAGAGACATGTGGCGATAGATTGCAAGCTTTGAGTAAATTGCATTGGAGTTTCAGTTGAGAATTGAGATTCCCGAACCCTGAAGACCCGAAGTGAATTTGGACCACCAGATCCAGAGGGACGCGTGGCGATGGATCGTGGACTTCGAAGAAATCTGTTTGAGGGTTTTCAATTGAGATTTGAGAGTCCGGAGAGCCAGAGAGCCGAAGTAAATCTCAATCGTCCGATCATCCGAAGTAGTAGTCGTCAGATCGTCCGAAGTAAATCTCAAGCGTCGGATCGTCTAAGATGAATCTGGACCGTCTGATCCAGAAGAGACGTGGCGTAGATCGGTGGATTCCAGGTAAAGTCCCGAAGTAATTCATAGCCATCAGATCAAGAGGACATGTGGCATAAATCTGTAGATTTCAGGTAAAGACCCAAAGCAAGCCTCAACCGTCCGATTCAAGTGTACACGCGGCAGGAATCCACTTACTTCGAGGGGAGGTGAAGTTTGAGATTTGAGATCTCAGAAGTCCGGAGACCCGAAGGAAATCCCGACCGTTGATCGAGCAAAGGGGTCGCAGGACCATTGATCTAGTTGAAAGGTCAAACCCCCGAAGCAGAGGCAAAGCCGTTGATTGAGAAGGACAGGTGTCCACAAATCATCGACTTCGAAAGATTGACGTACGGAAGAAAGGAAAGTTTGAGACTTGAGAATTCCGAAGTCCGAAATCCCGAAACAAATCACAGTCGTTGATTTGCAAGAGGTCAGATCCGATCCGCAGCTTTGAAAGGGATAGATCTGAGCCGTCAATTCAGAGGCACCGTCAAGATTGTGAGATCGATGGTCCCGTAGTATTGCGGGGATCGGAGATGCACAAACTTTAAAAAGTTGAGGGCGGGCCGCAATCCAAACCATGGTTTTGAAGAAAGGACACGTGGAGGCTTGAGGAGAATTGCAGGCCGAAAGGTAGTTTGGTTTTAAACCACCTTTGGCCGTGCCCGCAATTGTGTGTTTGCGTGAGGTTATCGCCCAAGGTCACCTCAAGGAGGGGCTTATCAGAAAAGGGGCTAGCACCCAAACTTAGAGATTCTCCAAGCACGAAGGGAAGGTTGCGGGTACCATTAGATCTGCACCTGGAAGTCGAAAGGGTCTACGTTTAATTACAGAGCGAGACCATCAGTGTCTTAGAGTCATTTGGCTTCAAAATCGGAGATCCTTAACCGGGAGGTTGGACCGGTTCCCTGACTTTCCAAATTATAAACCATGAATAGAGAATCTGTCCATTAAGAAAAGCGAAAATTTTTATGCCCCGTCCTGGGTGTGTTACAATTATGTTTCTTTTGGTAAGGCCCCCTTAGTGGCCCATTGTCTATAGTTGTAGGGATTGGTTTCAAATGGTGCTGCAAAATTACATCATACTTCACAGTGAATGCCATTACATTCATCTATTATTCATATAGAAAAAGGAGTCTTCAGTTTCCTTGTCCTTCATAATGCTTCTTCATCATCAATCCGGGAATACAATAGGGTAAGTCAGTGGTCATACTGATGTGCTATGAACTGTAGTGGTCAATTCTCATTATTCATATAGAAAAGCTACTCTTCCCTCAGTTTCTCTTGTAATCAAAATACTCAGATCATAATGCAATTCATTCTATTTGAGAGATCTGCTGGATAAATGTATTATAATGGGTAATGAACTGAATATCCTTCTAAGTTCAAATTGAATGTCCATTTATAAGCATGAATTCTTGTTATGAATAGGAGAAGATTGTTGTGATCCAAGTTATCGAAAATTACTATAAAAATACTGAATACGCTCAATATAGAAGGGGAGCATAGCTGCCAAGTACAAGAATAATGACCAGTTGCACTACAACTCCTAAAAAGTAGGAAAATATCTCCAAATAACCTCAAAACCTAACAATATTAAAGAATCATATACAACTGTCTGTGTGAGAATGACTATGGCCAGTGGGTCATAACAAAGACACTGTTACTTTCAATAGAGATATCTGCCACAAAATATAGCATATATATCTCTGTACAAAATCTTTTACTCAAAATGTCATCATCCTTTGCTATCATCTTGTTCCGATAACAGGTCTTTCTTCTGTTGGAAAAGAATGGAGACTTACAGGTGTTTATTCTCACATACACTGAAAAGAAATTAATGCAAAGAGATCAGATATCTCTGCAGTGGTGGTAAGTGTGGAACTGTGATGTCTGCTTTGGATTAAAGTTCTTTTTGCTTCTATATACATTAACAGAAGATAAACCATAAAGGATCCAACCTATACAAGGTTACAAGAGAATACAATACTTTAGTCTATCATAAATCATCTTTCATGGATACCAGTTTTTCGGTAAATTGGATTTAAACCCATCTTAGAGGCATAAATATGCTACATTTCTCATAAAAATATTTCCCACTCAGACAAGTAGCATTGCATAACCCTTTTGGCAGAGAGTGTTGAACATGAGGATGCTTACAGTACAAGGTAACTTCTAAGAGAAATCCATAGGTTCCTCACGCAAACCCCTGTTATGTCTTTCTTTTTGTACTTAACATACATATGGTCAACGTATCTCAAAAGAAACCTTTTTTTGTTTGTAATCTTGTGAATCTGTGGTTCCAATAGGATGCTTGCGGTGGAGACATGCTGTATCAGCTCCTCGATTAAGAAGGAGCCTTGAGATACCAGGATAGCCCATGGCAGCTGACATGTACAATGGTGTTGCTCCTCTACTAGTTTTCACATTAACCTCTGCTCCTTTTCCAAGCAAAAATTGAACAGCTTCTTTCTTCCCACCTTCAACAGCACAATGCAGTGCAGTATGACCCTCAGTATCTTCAAAACCAATATCGGCTCCATATTCAATTAATTTCTGCATTATGTTGATATGCCCTTTAAATGCAGCACAATGCAATGCAGTCCACCCATATTGGTCACATCTATTTACACGTGCGCCCTTTGTTAAAGATGAAACAACAGTCTGCAAATCCCCTCTTCTTGCAGCAGTCAAAAGCTCATTCCCCAACTCAAGGATTTCAAGGACTGCCGTCTGCAAATGTGCAATTAGAAAATGTTAGCAGCCATGGGCTTATCAAAAGATATTTAAGGCTTACAGTGGTTCACATGTAAGAATTCTGGTCTAACTGCAGCTTCAACTGGTACAATAGCTCAGTCAAATCAAGTTATGTTCATGGCATACACAAATCCCTTCTTGTAGTATGAATATCTAAGTTTTCAACACAAAGAAAGGAAAGGAAGGATCAGACATACACAAACAAATGTGGGTGGTCAAGTATTTAAATGAAATACTGTGTCATCCAGGCAGCAAATATTCCCAAAGCAATGGCTCAAACCATTAAAAAAAGATACTTATTTACATGTGCAAAAAAAAATGTGGGCCGTCTTATGTGCAAGTAAAAGAATGCAGATCGTCAAGGGCATATCAATGACTGAACAAAACTCAAATCACTAAACAAATTGCGGGCATGTTGACAGCACATATTTGCCAGCCGGCCATCCTTCTAAGGGATTTTTGGTTCTGTCACAAACCTGTTTGGAGTGTCTGGCAGGTTATCAGAATGGTCACCTTGCACTTCCTGTGGTGAAAATAATGTTCTTGGATGTTTGAAGATTTGCTCAACTGAAGAATAACTAAAATCTACAAGTTCTTCATTCTAGATTTTATAGCTATTCAATTCTCGGCCCATCCGAGTTCTTTAAGGAAAAGATTGTGATATGTTAGATCAAGAAGTAGGAACTAGATTTTCATGCTCTTTGCCCTATTTGCTTGGGTAGGTACTGGAAAGGCTATATTGATGTAACGATGGCTTTCTATGTTACTCTATGAAGGGAAGACTAACTGCTTTCCTTCTAGTAATAAAAGCATCAGTTTCTTTTTTAAAAAATGCATCAGAGGAGAAGAAAAGCAGTAATCTACGTGAGGCTTACATGGCCTTTCTCCAAAGCTGCATCGTAAGGGGTTTCTCCGTTAAGAGCTCTGATATGACTGTCTGCGCCTGCATCCAAAAGAGAGTCTACAATCTCTGGATACCCATTGGCAGCTGCTCTAAATATAGCTGTTCTTCCATCTTTGCTCCTAGCATCTTTGTCTGCACCAGCCTCCAACAAAAGCTTCACACAGTCCTGATGTCCTTTCGTGGCTGCAGAATGCAATGCAGTCCTCCCTTCTTTGTCTTTTGCTTCCAAATCTGCACCTTTTTCAATCAAAAGTGAAAGCATATCAGTCCTGTTCCAGGTTGCAGCCAAGTGAATTGCAGTCCAACCTTTTGGGTTCCTTGCTTCTGTATCTGCTCCTTTGTCAAGTAATTCTTTGATAATTTCCAAATGCCCCATATACACAGCTTCTAACAGAGGACTTTGTTCCATCATGCTAGCCAAATCCACCCTAGCCTCTGCATTCAACAACGTTTTCAACATCCCAAAACTTCCACTTGCCGAAGCAATCTGCAATGCTGTTCTACCCTCCTCATCAGCATGGTTACAACAATTATGTCTTTTAAGTATTTGTTTGACAGAATCTACATCACCCTTCGCAACTAGATGGCGAAGCAGGAAGCCTCCAATGTAAACGACCTTCAGCTTGGCATCTACAAAAACCTGTTTTTTCCGTGATGCAAACCAGTCATTGGGCACCTTATCTGGGAAGTCGTTGCCATCCATTTTGCAGTCAGGTGCCAATGCAGTCTTTATAAGAAATCTATCCTTTGAACGAGGAAACTCCTCCGGGAGATCCTTTCTTGGCTTTAATATTATTTCAAAAGAGAAATCACTCAGTGGGGATATGAATCCGTTAGGAGGCTTCACTAAAAATTTATCAGGAGTAGAAGTTTGCACCTTGAATGCAACAGGCATGGTGTCGATCAAACTCTTGAGGTGAATTGTTGTCCTACATTTGCATCCCACTTCAAAATCTATCCTCACCTCATTTTCCTGCACTTGAACGAGCCTATCCATCTTTACATCCACCCAAACTATCAATGCAGAAATTCGGTTCTACAAGCCTATGAATCTATAACTGAGATTATCTAGATCATTATTTATCAAAAAGGATGAATTTGGGTGACATATGTTCATGAGCTGGGGTTGGGTAATCCAACTTAAAAGATTCTGCATAGATCCATTTGAAACTAACAGACCTGGATTCTTTTCAGGTTGGATGGATAGTTCACTTTATGCTAAACATGTAGACAAGGAGATTTTAAAGTCTAGAAAATAAGTCTGGATACTATTTAGAGAATCTATAAGCTCTAAGGAGATGATTGGCATAAACCGATATGTTATTCAACAAAACAAGTTTATCTCTGCCACAGGCATAAGTACTTCAGCAGACTATAGAGGTTGCCATGGCTCACATATATGTTTCGGTGTTGGATGCAATATGAAGACAGGAGGGGACATGGAAAAAACTGTGTTCTTAGGTTGAGAAGACCCAAAATAAGACAGATAGGTTATTAAAGACGTGCAGCTGATGGGATTGCAAGGGATAATTGTCCTTTGTAAGGGTATCTGGATTTTTCAAAGTCACAAAATACTGCTAAGAAATGGGTATTTGGCAGTGGACCGAGTTGTTCAAGATTTAAAGAGAACAAAATGTGTAGAAAGTAGTGAAATGGGTGCTAGATATCAGACATCTGGATTCTGATCCATACCCATTATCCAGATAAGCCGGGAGGATGCAAAGATATGGAATTTATGCTATAAGAATCTGCTGAAGATGAAGAACAACAGTCCTGCATATGCCCAGCTTACAACAATGCATCCAGCAAGTACCAGATAACTGACAACAACCATGCACTACAGTAACTACCTGCAATAAACAATTTCAGCAAATTAGAGAATCCCCTAACAGAAATCCTCGATCATAGAACAGGATTCCGAAATACAGACCAAGAAAGAAAGAAATTAAAAAAAAAAACTTTAAAGAACAAAAGACCAAAGTATATTACAATCAGGGCTGAAACTCACACCCTAACCTTATTAGATATCCACATTCTGCAGTAGTAGGCATGGTTGGGACAACTTGCAGGATTGAAATTAGAGATTCCCCTGTACCTGTCAGGCAACTGATAGATTGTGTTGAAGATAATTGGTTCCAATAATCAATGATATCATATTTATTTCTTGATCAGATACGTAAGATTCCAGATTTATAAACCTTCATTTGGTGAGTATTCCAAGGAAAATGAACAAACACTCTGGTTTTGTTTTTGTTAGTGTCTGATACTACAACCTGACAGTCAAACTCCAAATTTTCTTCTCCCAGGACAGAAGACAAAACAGAAGGAAAAATAAACAAAATCAACAAAAACAATTCATTTGTTTAACCTACTTGTCTGACCCAACAGCAAACCTATCATAATTTACTGGCAACAGCAAACATATCACAATTTACTGTCAAATGCTGCTCATTTGGGTGTAATAATAAATAAATAAAAGGAAAATGAGCATGAACGAAAGAAAAGGGACCAAACCAGTACGCGTCACGAGAAGATTGAAAGCCGTAGAATAGTAAAATAGAGTACTGCAATGTTTGGAATTATTTGGGTGAACAGAACTACTGTGGAACCCGTGATTAGTCAGGCTTACAATCACTATTCACGTGCAATCAATTAAAAGGAAAAGCAATTCACATGAATGCTCCATCAACTTCCAGTCACCAACAATACAATACCACTAATTTTTATGTATCTACCTGGATAGTAGATAGGGGTATCAATTTTTATCTACCTACCTAGATAGATGTATTATAGTATTATTTTTATTTTTCTTGATCATAGTAAATTAAATTGGTAATTGATCATAGTAAATTAAATTGGTAACTGCTTAGTATTGATCATTTGCTGTCACCATAATTCAAGGATATATAACAGTCAGTAAGTCAGATATATCAAATATTGGTCAGTTTAGCAAAGGTGGAGGTATTCTAAGGTCTAAGATCAATCTTATTGGCTGCCACTATAACCCAAGGAAATATACAATAGCCCACAAGTCAGATATGTCAAATACTTGTGACTTTAGCAAGGGCCTGGACTCTACCCTTCTAGCATTATCACAACAGGCTAACATGTCCACCTTGAAGAAATTAAACCATGGTGAAAAGGATAACAAACATACTACCCAACCACCCAAACTATAAACCAAAGACTCTTTTTGTTATTAAAATTGCATAATTTTTATTTTTCTTGATCATGAAAAATTGATAACTGCTTAGGATTGATCTGGGTTGGGCTTGAGATCAATCCTATTTGCTGTCACCATAATTCAACGATATATCCAAATACTTTTGATTTTAGCAAAAGTTGAAGTATCCCAAAACCCACATAAGATTGATTCGAGCTAGGCCTAAGATCAATCCTATTGACTACCACTATAACCCAAGAATATATAAACCCAAAATTACATACTACCCAAAGTATAAACCCAAAATTCATTTTGTTATTAAATTTATAAATATAAAACTGAGAACACTATAAGCATTTAGATACATTGGTTTTATGAAGAATTAACACCATCGTTATAGAGATCTAAAACCATGTTGGAGCATCGACAAAACATTGCCATCATACTGATGAGGCGTCGTGAATTGTCAGGAATCGCCAAAAATATACCTGGAATCTTGTCATCCAAGTGCCGAGGCAAGGTCCTATTGCAACGATCATGTGCCTAGTTTACTATGTGAGACCACTTTATTCACAAAATACCATGTCAACCATTTTTTACTTCATTACCATGTTAACCACTTATGCTTTATATATTTTTATACTAAAATTGGATTTTTACATTACCATGTTAACCGCTTATGCTTTATATATTTTTATACTAAAATTGGATTTTTACACAAATATCATGTTAACCAACCATACTAAAGTAAAAAATAATTGGTTTTGCTGGTCTTTGCCTCGGTGATGGATGGGTACTCCCTGAGCTTTGTTCGGATCTGTTGCTTCCCGGTAAGTAAGTCGAGTAAGGAGAGGTACGTTTAGTTGCGAGACCAAAGGTACGTTAAGTGACTCGACCCCAAGAAAAAGGAAGTGTGTGTAGAAACGACGAAGGATAACCCACCCATTTAAGGACCCATCCACTGAGCGAGGTGAATCGTGAATTATAGTTGTTAAAGAAGTGAAGTCGAGATGACAGATAAGAATGCAAAGCACAAAAGGAAGATGGCACCAGTTCGCCCTCTTTTCTCGTTGACTGGCCCTTGTTGCACTTACTTCATCCTTCTGTTTACTTCACTCTTGCTGAAGTTTGTTTACCGCCCGCTTTTTTCCTTGCAATTGGGTTTTAGCACAAATAAATCTACATAGTGGGTAACATGGTTGAAATTTCAAATCAATCTTATTTTTCAAATTTGACATTTATAATTAGATTGGTTAAATGTCTAACATATTTCAAAGTCAAAGTTATTTAATGACAGGTAGGTTGGAGTGTTGGTTGTATTTGATGGCTAATTGCATTGTGATAGACAATTTATGTTAATGTTTATGCCATTATTATAGTTCCTTGCATTTCATAAGATAAGAGCATAATAAGAACAAGATCACTGAGAAATACACATCCACAAGAGACACAACATTTATCCTGGGAAACCCTCTAGGGGAAGAAAACCCAGCAAAAACTTCCTTATCATAAATAACTTATACAAT
>ML864019.1:0-12933 GCA_009831015.1 Picea engelmannii | reverse complement strand
TGCCTTGAAGGTGGCTGTCTTTGCAAGGTCAGTCCAGTGTGGAAGCTCAACCTTGCCGGATCGCTTGAGATGCGCAGCATAAGCTGTCACAAACTCGCGGGGAGAGACGTCTTTCACTGTGCACGTCGTTGCCATGGCCGCTCACCAATGTGGGATCAAGGATACTATTAAAAACATTATTAAATCAAAATTTAATTAGAAAATATGGTGTGATAAAGTGTTAGAGGAAAAAAAATTAAGGTATTATAAAGAGGTAATCAACCCTAATCTAGAAGATAAAAAATATTTCTATGTTTTGACAAGTGTAAAGAAAAAAATAAGCATTGCTAAAATAAGAGCAAATTCTCATGAGCTCCATAGTGAAACTAGGCGATGGTCAATTCGTAAAACTCCATGGGATGAAAGAGTGTGTCACCTTTGTGACACTATGAGGGTTGAAGATGAAAAGCACTTTCTCTTAGATTGTCCAGCCTATACCCATATTAGATCTCAAATTCAAAATATTTTTTATACTACCTACCTTCCTAATCTTTTAACTCAACAAAACTATGATGATCTTGGAAAGATTCTCTTAATGTTTTTCAAGCACAAAAACACAATTCTAAAGAATTGCAACTAATCTCTTATGTTCTTAAGCTTTGATAGACCAATTCGATCTAAGTGGATGTTAATCATCATCATCATCATTATAGTGTAAAGAATACAAAAAAAATGTTATTAATACTTGTTATAAATATTTTACTTATTATTAATATGTGTAAAGAATTAAAAAAATGTCATTAATACTTTTTTTCAACTCTAGAAAGACTATCTAAATAATAGTAAAATATTTTATTTATTATGGACATTGAAATATTTTATTTATGTCTCACATTGATTTTTTTTCTTCTTATTAATATTTTTTAAATGTTACATATCAACTTCATATTAAAATATTGAAGGAATTATGCATCTCCGTCATATTGATAAATAAAAAAAATGGTTTTCAATTACTCTCATTCTCTTTCATTCTATTTCTAAAATCGATATAGATTCATTTTATTTAAAATGAATCTTGAAATATTATAATTATAAGTACATAAGGAATTATCTATATCCTTTGTAGTAGGATGAAGAAAGCACCTTTCAACTCAATTAAAATTATCATTTATAAAATAAAGCCAAAAAAATATAATTAGGTAAGAAATATTAATAATGTATAAAAATTACACTAAAAATCTAAACTATATTTTATATAATAAAAAAGATAATGTGAGTGGGCCATGGGTGAGTGTGCGATGGACACCAATGAATTAACATATGCTCTTTAACAAAATGGAATTTTGAGACAAAACAAACAAGGCTTAGGGTAACTATACACGCGGATGAGTTTTTAATCATGGGTTTTCACACGAACGAGTCCTACCATTTTTCATTCATTTTTTCCCCTTTTAATCACTTGCCATATATAATTTAAATAAATTTTCCAGATGGAAGTTAACCCGCTGGGAATCCACCCTGATACTTCCCCACATAGTGGATGATATGGGAGTGGAAAGCAGCAGCCCAAGGGACTCGTAGCCAGGCTTGAACTCGTGACCTCTCCCCAAACTAGGAGAGTGTGCGCACGTCTTGCCATGCGAGCTATCCCTTGTGACTGTAATAATTTAAATAACTTACCCCACTTACGTTACACAATGTACACCTATATAAGTACAAAATAAAAGGTTATATATTAGGCCATTGGATCTATAAATATTACAGCGATATTTTTTTAATTGAATTGTTTTATATTGATATGTTGTGAGATTATTTAATTTAAATTTTATAATTATCGTTATCAATGTAAATATTATTTTACGTTGATAAAACAAAATTTAAGCATTTGTTAATTATTTAATTATTTTGTTGTGATAAGACAAAATTTAAGTTTTTGTTAATTACTTTTTCGGTTGAGACTGAAATGTCGAATTAATATTTTTGTTCCCATCTTTCACTTGGTTAGAACTTTACTTTCAAACCAAATTATGGACATCCATCTTGTTATTATTAGTCCCTGCATTAAGGCAGCAAGGACTATTGTAAATGGTTTTCCCCACTTGTATTAATCTATGCGTAAATCAATGCAGTTTTTAGTATGTTATCTTAAGTTTTAACTTGAAGAGTTATTAAATATTTTTTTCTAGTTCAATAAAATTTTACAACGGGTTTTTCTTACCAATCAAATAATTTGAGATCTTGTTTGGCCTCATATCGAGGCCATGTTAACTATTTGTTAAGGTTAAACTTGAGATATCTGCTATAAGATTTAAAAATGAACTAATGTTATGTCAAGTGATAGCATCAGTTTTTTAATGCAAAATGTTAGAGTGACATATCCTAAGTTATCGAAAGCCTTTAATTCAACCATATTGTTGACAAATGTTGTTGAACACGACATGAACAACACCCTGAACACATGACACGAACTGAGACAAACAAAGTCTCCTTTTGAGATGATATCTATTCCTCTTCCACCTGCCACTAAGAGATCTACTCCTCTTCCACCTGCCACTGAGATAATCCCTCAGTCTCTTCCATCGTTATCTTAGTATCTTCCACCTACCATTGAGATAATCCCTCGGTCTCTTTATATGATTTTCTCAAATAATCCCTTGGACTCCTCCTCTGTCAATTCTTAGAATTATTATCATAATTCCAAAAGATAGATAACAAAGATCCTATGTAGGCATGTAAGCTGGTGGCTATTCGATTTCCCTATGCAGGAACATTCTTCTCAGTCAATTCTTAGAATTATTATCATATTTCCAAAAGGTAGGTAGGCATGTACGTTGGTGGCTATTCACATAATATGAATGCATTGATAATCCTTACTCAACCTACATGCTCTAGAGAAGAGAAAAGATACACTTTGAAAGATAAACAACTCACTTAGCTTAATTAGTTTAATGGGACGACATCATCCAGTGTATATTCCTCTGCATATTACCAACAACCATAGGTCAGGATTTTCATTTTGAATCAACTTTGATTTTTTTATAATTATTTCTTAACAATAGGTAATAGTAATATGTGTCAATCATGAAGGTTTGGCATGTAGGGAAGGACAATCGGTGGAACACAACGATCCTGAGGATCGAGGGCCTGACGTCCAAGGGGAATCTCTCCAGATCCCTTTCCCTTTGAGGTGATCTTCCCAATTCAAACCGCCTGTTGGGATTCGGGAGTTCTAACAACGTTGAGCCTCAGGATCAGGTGCGGTTTCTATCTCCTGAGAGCCAATCTGGTGCCCAAGGGGACCCTCGATCCACCTTCGATCTAACCCCAAAGCCTGTTGGGATCGGATCCTAGCTCTATCTTCTAATGAGTTCTGCTTGAGGCGGTGAGCCGTCACCTCCCCCTCCACCCTCCACCGATGAAGCAACATTCAAAAGATTAGTAATTTCCCAAGGTAAGAAGAAAGTAGGTGGAGCTATACCAAAATTCATAAGAAAACTAGAAAAGGTACCAGTTATAGTTTTACCTCTGGATCAACCCACGAATGTGGTCGTCTCTTTGGTAGATCACGCTTTAGTAGGACAATTCACAAGGCTTTGGTCATCTCCTCGAATAGCTGAAAATTGGATTCAGAAAAATTGGAGACCATTGATCTCAAAAAGTGTCACCTTCTATGTAGTCGGAAGAGGATTGTTCTTGTTTGAATTCATCTCCAAAGAGGACTGGGACTTGATTTTTAGGAGTGCGCCTTACTTCATGGGACCACAAGGGCTCTACTTAAACCGTTGGACCCCTGACTTCGATCCTATAGTGGATGTTCCAAAGGCGGTTCTGGTTTGGGTACGCCTACCCAACCTACCGATCCATTGTTGGAACCCCTCCTCCATGCAAACCATACGTAACATTTATTGACAAAGTTGATCCAAAAGGGAAGTATTCTTTCACTTGAATATGTGTAGAATTCAATATGGAAGCCGGTCTCCCTGAAGAAATCAAGTTAACTGTTGGGGACTGGAAACATTATCAAAAACTGGACTACAAGCAACTTCCATTTAAGTGTCGAAGTTGCCATGAATATGGGCATTTCCAAAATTATTTCCCAAAAACCCAAGTTTTACAACAAGAGAAGGATGGTAGCAAGCGAAAACATACAAGGAAAAACCCAAGCCTAATTCCAAAAAGGAAAGGAAAAACCAAAGAGGTCAAAGCAATATGGGAAACAACTTTGAGTTGCTTGGAGAAAAAGAGAATGAACTACCTACAACTGAAAATAAAGCAAAAAAGAAAAACAATCCAAAAACAACAAGCCAAGCTAACAAGGAATCACCTCCTCAGTTAGAACCAGGATAAATCCTGGAAACCCAGCTATCAAGGAAAGAGGAAGAGACATCGAAAGAAGCTGAGGGTGAAGCAGACACTAGGCTATATTAGATACTAGAGGAAGGAAAACAACAAAAGAAAGAAGAGAAAGGGAGACATACAAAGATAAACTTCAAGGATCTCAGCAAACTCTGGAAATGATGCTAAATTCCAGAAGCACAAGAAATCAAGGGAAACCCTCTCATAGGACGCCTTCCAACCCAAAAAAAAAGTAATGAAGATAGTCTCCTGGAATTCTAGGGGGTTAGGAAGCCAAAATAAAAAAGAAGCAATGAAATATCTACTTCGAATCTCAAACCCAGATACTCGACTTGTCTAGAAGACTAAATTGGAGGAATCATAATTTATCCAAACCAGCGAAACCTTTTGGAACAAAGGAGCAGGCGTAGCGGTAAGTGCTAGAGGAGCCTCTGGAGGAATTGGCTCCTTGTGGAACTCCTCCACTTTTGATCTATTGAATACTGAGCATTGTACTCATTAGATCCTCACCAAGCTGCTTCATAAGGAGTCAGGTATCCACATTTGTTTATTTAATATTTATGTTCCTGTTCTTCCCTCTGGAAAAAAAAAACTGTTCGAATATTTTGAAAGAGTTTGTTAGCATCCATCAACTGGAGAACATTATTATTGCCGGAGATCTCAATGTTACTTTATCCCTTGGAGAAAAAAAAGGTGGTTCCATCGTAAGAGACCCCTTTCGAGAATGGGTTGAAGACATCATTCTTGATTGGGATCTGGAAGATATAAAACCCCCCAAAGGCAAATACACTTGGTCTAATAAAAGAACTGGCCCAGGGCACATAGCAGCAAGACTGGACAGATTCTTGGTCCAAATCGCGTTCCTCCTTTTAAGCCTCAATGCGATATCTAAAATCCTTCTCTTCAATGCCTCTGATCATAAGACAATCTTCCTAGAATTCACCAAAGACTCTTCTCTAGGTCCAATCCCTTTTCGCTTCACCCCCTCATGGATCCTTCATGAGGATTTCCATGATCTGGTCACTCGAGTATGGAAAAATCCAGTCACAAGTTCTCCCTTTTTTGTGTGGGAAGAAAAACTCTGAAGACTGAAGTGAGCTCTCAAAGTTTGGGCAAAATCCTTTAAATCCCATGCAGCCCAAAGAGTGGAAACTCAACAGCAACTGGAAACTCATCAACTATCTATGGAAGAAGGAAATCTAAACCCAAAAATCCTGGAGAAAGAAACAATCGTCCATAGAAATCGCCATTCAACCTGCAAAGACGAAGAAGAATATTGGTGACAAAAATCTCGTAGTCTTTGGCTCAAAGCTGGGGATAAGAACACAAATTTTTTTCATAAGCAAGAAGAAGCCAGAAAACAATTCAATTCAGTAAAGGAAATCCATAGCCAGAATTAGATTGTAAATGATTTTGAAGGAATCAAGCAAGCTGCTCACCACCATTTTAAAGGCATTTACACTGAGGACTCTTCCAGCAGAAACCACCAACAAGTTCTCAACCTGTTTCCTTCGGTCATTTGCCCACAATCCAATCAACAACTTATAGAGCCAATCACGTTAAAAGAAATAAAATTGGCTTTGGACAACATGGACTCCGATAAATCACCTGGACCTGACCGATTTACAGCCTGATTCCTCCAAGTCTGCTAGCCAATCATAAAACAAGACCTTCATAAGCTGGTAATAAAGTCACAAAATTGCCACAAGATTGGTGGGAGCACCAATTCTGCGTTCTTAGCCTTAATTCCCAAAGAAAAAGGAGCCTTATCCTTCGACAGATTTCACCCAATATCCTTGTGTAATATTGATTACAAAATTATCACAAAAGTAATCACCAACCCCCTCAAAGATATTCTGCCAACAATCATTTCAGAGAACCAAGGGGGATTCATCAAAGGAAGGCATATCACTGACAATATAATTATGGTTCAAGAAGCGATTCATTCAAGCATGCACCAACGTGAAAAAGGTATGGTTGTGAAGTTAGATCTTGCAAATGCTTTTGACAAAGTAATGCATGAGTTTTTATTTCAGGTATTGTATAATTTTGGCTCAACATTGCTTTCATTCACTGGATTAAGGCTTGTATCAAGTCTCCATGGATTGCCCCATTAGTAAATGGTCGAGAAACATAATTTTTTCAGGCTTCTAGGGGGATTCGACAGGGATGCCTGATGTCTCCTTTGCTTTATGCCATTCAAGCATCAACGCTTAGCTTCCAACCAGAACAATGTTGTACTCAACATGAATTAATGGGCATAAAAATAGCAAGAGGGGTCAGAGATATCAACCATGCTCAATTTGTTGATGATACGCTTCTTTTGGGAGGGGCTAGTACCATCATAGCCCATAAATTTAAACAACAACTCGACCTCTATAAGGAAGCTTCTAGGAGCCAGATAAACTACAGGAAGAGTCAAATCTTTGGATGGAACTACAAGCCAAGGGAAATGGTGGAAATAGCTCGTATTATGGAGATGGAAGGGGAAACACAGTGGGAATCATTCAAATATTTAGGAGTTCCCATCTTCAAATCCAAGCCTAATTCCTCTCACTGGTCTCCTTTACATGAAAAGATTAAAGCCGTAATCCAAGCCTGGGAGGCTTCCTGGCTAAATCTGGCAGGGAAGATTGTTCTCATCAAATCGATCCTTACTAGCATTCTAATATATCAAAGCTCCATTTTGTTAGCTCCAATTGTAATTATAACCAAAATTGAGGAAATCCTGAGAAGATTTATGTGGAAAGGAGGCAAACAAAGTGAAAATAAATTGCCACTATTCAGCTAGGGGAAAGCAATAAAGCCTTACTCAGAAGGAGGCCTTCAGATAAGAGATCTGAGATCCCAAAATCTGACAGTAGGGGTGAAGCTCCTCTAGAACCTGGTAACTGGAAAGATAACCTGGAGCAAACACGCCTTATGGAAGAAATACTACACTGGATCTAGGAGGAGATGTCTCGACATAGTCCCTAAAGTATCAAAAGGCTCCCCTATTTTCACAGTTTGTCAAAAAGCCTTTGGTTTCTTCAACCCTCTCCTAACTTGGATTCCTGGCAACAAGAAAAATGTCTTTATCTGAGAGGACTCGATTCTAGGAGAGCCTCTGTTAGACTCCCTTCCAGGCACCTCTAATATCAAATACTTTCTCCATGCCCAAAATCTATCCATGCTATGGGATATTTCAAACTGGCAATCCAATGAAATCAAAATCTAGAAAGATTGGAAATTTCCAAGATGCCCAAGTCATCTACAAAACGAAGAAACTCTGATACTATCCTTTCTTCAGGGGAAATCGCCTACTGCAGAAAACCAGAAATACCTCAGGGAATGGGGATCTCAATCCTGCTAGTACATTGTCTCTGAAGGTTACAAACAGGCCAGTGCAATTCCGAATGTTCCTCCCAACCCAGCTCTGTGGAAAGAAATCTGGAGGATGAAATGTCTTCCAAAAATTGATATGTTCACCTGGACTTTGGCTCACAACGCGATTCTTATAGGAGACAACCTCAAAAAAAAGGGTGTGAAGGCCCCACGCGCTTCCCCCTTTGCATTTCAGAGGAAGAATTGGTGACCCATTTGGTGCTAAACCGCCCATTTGCTCGGGAGGTTTGGAATCGAGCACTATCCCCTTGGACGAATCGTGTAATCCTCCCAGTGGAGATATCCCCCCTCCTCATCAGCTAGTAGGCTTCGTGTTCCTTCTCCATCAACAAGAAAGAGCATGTAAAAAGTTGTTGGGTGTCTCTTCCCAAATTTATTCTATGGAAACTCTGGTTAGAGCGCAATGCTCGAATATTCAAAGGAAAAAATGCCAGAGCAGATCAAGTGGTTGCAAAATTCAAAGCTTTGATGGGGGGATTCCTTTCCTCTATTCATCTTCCAGTGAACTAAGGTATTTTAACTACTTTCGAAGAAGAATGGATGTCTAACATCCTCCCAAATCTGTTGAAAGTGGCAACCGTTCTCGTGCCTCCCACAAACAAATGGGAAATCGGATTGGACTCTCCATCCTTCACAAAGTGGAAACATTCACTTTAGAGACATAGCCTCTTCTTTGATGGAGCTTCTAAAGGAAACCCTGATGCAGCAGGCGGGAGAGGGGTGCTTATAGATCCCGAGGAAAAAAAGGTTCTCTCGTACTCTTGGGGAATTGGCAAGGACAATAATAACATAGCTGAAGCGTTAGCCCTCTAGCAAGGACTCTCTCAAGCCCTAGCCATGAACATTACAGCTCTAAATGCCTTCGGGGATTCACATATCATTATTCATGCCCTTTCTTCTAAGATTATTCCTAGTCACATGTGACTCAGGCAAATCCTCAAGAAAATCAAGCTCCTTCTGGCCAACTTGCAGTCAATCCAATTATTCCGCATACTTTGGGAATTAAATGGCGAAGTAGATAAAGAGGCAAACAAAGTAGTACTAATAATAAAATGTGTCCTATATTTATATGGAAATAAGGGATATGAAAAATTACCTTAAGAAATTTAATCGGGGGCTAACGTTTGAAGTTAACGTTGAGTCTATCCTAATGGAGGTTGCTTGTAATAGTACCATCAAGTTTATGTTGCCTTCCTAATATATTTCATAACCATTCTCGTTAAAAAAAAATGTGTCAATCATGAAAGGCAATTAATTTTCTCCTCATGGGTGGAAGGCTTCTCATGAACGACTCATGGGTGGAAGTCTTCTCACAGACGTCTCAACAAAAAGAAATAAAGATAATGGTGGTCTCAGGTTCTCACTTTCAACTGGGAAAGGAAGGTTTTCTCCAGTCAACACTTTAATGATATGATAGGGATATCTGACCATTGAGAAATGAGTTTACATATTTTCCATCATACGTAAAATGGAATTTTAATCTACCAAAAATTCTTTATGCATGCATATACTGGAAGCAAATCAATAACTAATGTAGTATAAAATAAAGGAATTATTATGATTGGATTGATGCTCTCAAAAATTGAAATCATTATGGTTTAGCCATAGTTGGTTAGTTGAAGGAATTTGTTGATGGTCGTTGATCAAGAGTTCATTGAACCCATTAAAGTCTTTCAAAATATTTGACTACAATTATGGGGATTTTCAAAACAATAAACTTTTCATTCATAATATTTTTGAAATGATGGTCACCTCTATACAACTATAATCGATCTGGTCACAAAGAGAATTGTACTTGTGCTAGAATTACTCAGGTGGGGATTAGGGATTTCTAGAGAATGTTTTTCGTAGAACTTAGGGCTTCTAAAAAAAAATTAACTCGTACATAAATAAAACATACGAGTGGTTCCAACATAGACGACACGCAACTGACTCCTAAAGAAGGGATAGGATATCAATCTCATGAATATGTAAGTTTAAAATCCATTGGAAGCCTCCTATACTATATAGCTGAGAAAGTCTGAGCACATCTTTCTCCCAAGTATGTATGATATATTTTTCTCAATCTCTTCTAGACTGTTTTTCATACCCCATTATAGTAGTTGAGTTGAATCGTCTAGTCTATGAAGCAAACCCTTATTTTGACATACCCATTTGTCCAAGCTTCTCCTTAATTGGTTTTGTAAGCATTCACAATACTGCACAAGCAAGTTTGTTTTAGGGTTTGAGGTTGGGAATAGACTAAACTGATATGGATTTCAATTAGATGAGACATACATATATATACATCAAGGTGTCTGGGATTATAACCTTGATGATTTCTTGAATACTACCTCTTCTATATTCATAAGAAGATTAAGAATATTTATTTTGATGAACATGTTAGGGTGAATATTGTTTGGTGAGATGCTTCCAAACATGTTGAGCAAGGTGAAAATTCCGCAGGAGGGAGGTGAAGCAACACAAAACCTCATTGATATTTGCCTCAGGGATCATTTGGTTTTTTATCATTTCAGTTTTCTCATTGTACTAGAAGTCTTACCAAAAAATTCATAAGTAGTAACAACATTTGATATACACCTCAATATTTAATTCTAAAAATATATATATTAAATAAAACTTATGTTAAATTTTAGCTCAGACAATCAATCATCTCATTCATTTGGGATTTTATCATTTAGTTTTTATTTTATTTTATTTCACTGTAACACAAGTCTTCTAAACAAGCATTCAAATTAATCTTCTAAAAAACATTCAAGATAACTGATTAAAAAACTGCATTTGATATAAACCAACATAACTATTTGACTTCTACCTGGATGTTACTTCATTCACAGTGTTAACATAGGCCCCTCAACATGCCTATCAACAATTGCCCGATGTGTAATTTCCACAAATGGAAAAAACCGCCCCCGTAATTTCCACAAACAGTTCAAAGGAAACTTAAAGCACAAGAGAGGCTTTATGGAGTTCCAAAGCCTTGAGGCGGATTATTCTAGTCATAAGTTCCTCTATCAAATCATTCCAAACAAGAAAACCATCAATGAAGTTGCATTGAGAAAACCATATATGGGTCAAGCACTCGAGTCCCTCCTAGTCAATCTAGGAAGAAGGTTGAATGAAATGAATAGCCCCCGAAACATGCCTCAATAGGTCATAATAGAAGGTGGGATCCATCTGATCAGTGTATATGGGAATGGTTTTTTCTAACCTTATGATTGATTATCGACCGAGACACATTTTTACAAACTACACTTTCACTTGATGTTATCCACAACAATTCCTTAGAGTTAGACACTGAGTGAGGAAACTAGCATTACAGCTAAAGAAGTTGAGAACCCCGGGCTTCAAACTTCCCACACTCTCTTCAAAGAATTGCATTCAACAAATTACCTTCATGGTTGCCAATGGCCATGTGTTCACTAACAAAGAACACTTTTTTATCTTTGTTGTGCCTCTGTGTGACTCGTCCTATTAATTGGTCGTACACATACTTTGGGTTTTCATGTTATCGATTATGTGTCCCCATGCAATAAACACATTTACAATCCATTACATGCAATAAATACATTTGCAATCCATTACATCCTCGAGCCCTCATATGAATACGTGATTTCAAAAGCTCTTAAGACTTGACCTCCATAATATATTAAGGAATTAATTACCATATGATTATTAGTATTAATTATATTAGATTGTTAATGATAAGAAGCATATTAATTTAGTATTAATTGTATTAGGTTGTGTTAGCACTCTATAAATTTGTTCGGTTGATAAACAAATGACAAAGGTAACCTACAAACCACTTTAGACCTGGGTACTAGCCTATTCAGCTCAGAGAGGGCTCTCTCCTGTCACTTGCTCTTTAACAGATGAGTTTTTTTTAACAAGTCAATGGCTAGGTTTTGTAGCTTTGAAGGGTTTTTTATAATTTTGTTGGCAAGGAAGGGGAGGGACACCTAGGGCTATGGAGTCAAACTTCTGAAAACAAATGGAAGCACTGACTGGTCGGTAGAAATCCACGGGATAAAGGCTAAATGAGGCGATAAATATGAGTTATAAATTGTAATTTGAAGAGTGTAAGAAGAAAGGAAAAACATATAACTGCATCAGATCATTAAATAAAATGAATTTTAACTTAGTTAGGAAGAACTTTACACAATTTAAATTGCTTAAGCCGAGAGCATCACAAGATGAATTATGGGCATTTAACTATCCAATTTAAACAGAAGACGGTGAAAATGGAATTTAAGCACACATGAAATACATATGAAGAAATAAGACAAAACTCAGACCACCACCATTAGAATCTTTTCGTGGAAAATTCAGGACATCTACATATGCTTTCTATTCAGCTTCAGAAAATTACAATCAAATTCCAAATAGCTAAAATTGTTCCCTTGAACTTCTGCCAACAACTTATACATTTGGAACTCCTAATATTTATACAAGTTGAGTTCCTTCAGTTTGAAACCGATTACAATGATTATAAAGAAATGTTTTGGTTTTGAAACCGATTACAATGATTATAATGAAGCGTTTCGGTTTTGAAACCGATTACAATGATCAACAAGAAAACATTTCTTGATCCAAATTCTGGCTCCTTTGGCGTTTTGGTCCCTGTCTTCGCCCTCTGACTTTGTCTTGACCCTTCGTGTGATTTGATGTCTTTCATTGACATATGGACATCATTTACTGGGCCCTGGAAAACTACATTTTGTCTTAACCAACCGGACTATCTCCTTCCATTGAAAATCAGAAGGAATATTATAATCTATCATTTCCTTTATCAGAATCTCTAGGTCAATGTGGGAAGCATATGACATACTGGCAATCCAAGCTTGACTGCTTTGAACTGATTCAAAATTTCAAATTCTGTAATCAGATGCTCAACTAATGTAGCTTCTTTCATATTTTCCTCCAGGGTTTCGAGCTTAAAATGATCCATTCTGCACTAGGAGCTTCAACTACAGTCTTGTTTAGAAATTATGTCTTCTCTTCTGACCATTTCACCTTTTCTTGTTCTAGCTATGACACCCTAGCCTTCTAGTCCAATGTCTCTTGACGAAGTGTTTCCTTTTCATGTTCTGGAGCAACCAATTATGTTGTTTGTGGATGCTCTGTTTCAGGAATTTTCAATTTCTTCTTCAAAATTTGAATTAATTTGTCTTTCTCATCCAATGAGGATTTCAACCCTTGGGGGCCTTCAGATTC
>ML864016.1:6341-22696 GCA_009831015.1 Picea engelmannii | reverse complement strand
CCTTGCCTACTTTGTGGACGCTCGGTCCCCCATCACTCATTCATCGTGGTCGGTCTGCGCTGGCGGTGTTTTTATATTTTATAAATTGATCTACATACATATAAGTACATCAGCAGGCTCCTGGCCTTCAACACTTAGGCTCCTTGGCCTAACAAATCACATAAGCCTACAGCTTATACAAAACTTGGCTTACCAGCCTATAGAACACATTTACAATTCTTTGCATATAACATGCTCTGTAACGGGGCTCGGCCTTGGGGACACTACACATTCTAAAGAGCAAGTGATGAGAATACAATAATGGTGAAGTATCCTATAAATACATGGCTTGTGACCATTGGAACATGGCTTAAGTTGTCCTATTTTAGATGTAGATCACAACCCTCATAGAATAGATTCAATAACTTACTAAAACCAAGGATAGAAGATAAAAGGTATGGTGCACCGGTTGTAAAGTGGGATGGCATCATGCAAATGAATACCCTCTACTTCAAGGAGGAGTTGAATAGGGTAATTTCGTTGGCCCTTTCCCAAGAAGACCTTTGGGTGGAGTTGAGCAAGTCTCCTCAACAATCCCATTTCAAAATATGCAGACAAGAGAACACCATGAAATTTGCAGTGGGTATGACCACCCTCCTCAACATTGTCCCATTTTGCAGAAGTAGTTCTTGGTCTCTAATAATGTTCACTATGATTTTTGTGGTACCAACATGCATAACATAGAACATTGTTGGGATTTGTAGGCTATAGTAGAAAGAATGGAGAAGACTTCATTGAGAGTAGCAGAAAACTCTCAACCACAAGGTGGGGGAGACATAGGTCAAGAAGAACGATCCCAAGGAGGCAAGACTAGTGGAATATCTGAGCCTATTCGATGTTATAATTGTGATGAGGTGGGATACACCATTCACAATTGTCCACTTTATTAAAAACCAAGGTGTAACCATTGTCGAGACACTATTCATGTCATTGATGATTTCCATGATATAATTGAAAAGTGGGAAGCCTATGCAAGATATAGGATTTAAAACTTAGCAAATTTTGAACCGAGGATTAATGGTGGATATGTTTGATCCACCATTACTATGGTGACTAGAGGAGGTGTCTAGATTGGCACAACTACTAGTAATATAGCACCAGGGGGCCTTTAAAAGGTTGGCCTAGATGCAACTAAGTTTGATGATGTGCAACAAAAATACTTCTTGAAGGAAGCTATTGAGATGTTTAAGAATGCATAGGCACCATACGCTCCATGTTAAGAACTAGTTTATGGAAAAGACCCTTATTTACTAAAGTTGACTTTTATTATATAGAAAACATATTTTATTTTACAATATAAATGACTACAGTTTCATTTTAATTCCACCCTTCAATAAACCATCTATATATATATATGAGGGGTAGTACAAAGTTCCCACAAAAATAACATTACAGGTCAATCTAATATTTAAATTTAAAATTACTATTTAATTTTGAAAATTATTAAAAAGTAGGTTAAATGTTCTATTAAATGTTTATAGTTCAGGGGACATTTACTCAAATCAGGTAGATTTGAGTGATTATTTCTGTATAATCTGAATATCTCAAAGATTTTTCAGCATGTTGAATTCATTTCTGCATTCAAAAATGAATTTTGAACAACAATAATTCGTGTAAATTTATATAGCAGAATTCCTAAAAAAAGGAAAACTAAAAAAAAACATTTTTTTTTAACTGTAATCGTACTCATGAGCTCCAATCCTGTTCATCCACGAAATGAAGCTAGCAAGACATTGCAATCGTTACGTTTCCATGCATTAAGAAAGGCTGCACTATTCAGAGAACGATGGAAATTGTGATTAGAAAAGCCATGTGATTTATGTACTTCGCAATCTTCAGTTCAGGAGGAGAACCCTAATCGAATATTTAGTAACTTAATTAAAATCACTTATTGACATATACGACAACGCAATACAGTGCAGTGCTTTTATGGTGGAAGGAAGCATATAGTTAGTTCACATGTACGTGTCTTCCATTTCCATATTGCAAATCTATTTCACCTCACACCGACATATTTCCTCTGGGTGCTCAAATAAAACTATCCGTCGACATGGATACGGTGGGGGCACGTCGTGTTTCTCACCAATGGAATAATGAAAACTATTATCTATTACCTGCAAATCGAATAATGTCGGAATAGGATCCCATATCAAACAAAATTTACCTGACAAAAGCATAAGGAACAAAAATCCAATATCAATTGGTTGAACTTCTGGTTTTATTTTTTAATCGACTATGAATATCACGTTAGCATGAAGTAGATCGTCCTTTGGTTACTGGCGATTAATTTAATGAGGCTTGCGGTTTAATGGAAGTAGCGTGGCGTCATATTTATTCTGTAAACGTCAAAAAGGTGGATTCGATGTTATACATATCCTGCTTATTATAAATACAGAGCCCACAAATGACTTTATAAAGGTTGAGTAAAGTAGCTGAATGCCTGTTATGACTGCAGCTTTGTGACTTCAAATTTATATCGCTCAGCTTTGTTTTATTAAAAAACAAAGCCTTTTTGTTTCGTTATTTTTAGTGTCCCAAAGTTAAAAAGATAAAACTTAAGGACGGTGTGTGTTTTTAGCGATAAATTGGCAGGCGAGCGAACTGTATTCATGTAAGCGATTAAAGAAGGAGAGTATTAATCTCAAAGTGATTTTGCCAGCTTAGAAGTTGCTCAAATGGTACACGAACAAATGAAATGGTGTAAACCAAACAGAACCATCGCTTGTTTTGGTTATATTCATGAATAATTGGTTGGTGTAGATTTTTATTCTTACTGAATGTTTTAGAATTTTTAGGTTGTGAAATTGTTCTTTAAAGATTAGTTTAGTTTTTAATTAATGAAAATCAATTTAAATAAACAACAATTTTGAAAATATAATATATATGTTATTTTTAATATTATAATAATGAGATCATGTGTCTTAACTTTAATTTTATATATGAGACTATATACTACTCCCTGTTATAATTTAGTCTCTTGCCCATGAAGAAAAGTGCCTTTCACAGTACCTAGTAAAAAAACTCTGTAATTTTTTTATAATCTTTGTAAGTATAGGGGTTTTTAGCAAGGCTATCACATTCCAACTTAGCATAGTTAAATCTCAACATAGTAAAATGACACTGAATTTCTTAAAAAAATATAACCCTTCAAATAGTAATTGATCTATCATTAAGAATTAAACAAAATTTTTAAACCAAAATAATTGTTTAATTGAAAAACATAAAAAATATTATAATAACATTTTTCAAATAAGAAAGAAATTAACATAAACATAGTAATAACACTTTTTCAAATAACAAACAAATCAACACACTATATATATATATAGGGGGTCAAGATGCAGCCTAGGCTTACTCAATTGCCCTCTGAACCGCGCGAGATGGTCGCCTATTACACGGCTCACTAACTCTGCATTGGGTTTGGGTACCTATTATTCGGCGGCTACGGGCGCTACTATAATTATAGATAGGGGGGCGTTTGCTGGACTTCCGTATGGATGGCGGCATTTTAGACAGAGTGGAACCGCATAAGTGGAACGGGACCGAAGGCATTATGGATGGACGGTAGAGTCGAGCCATATATATATATATAATTTTGAACCTTATTAAATAATAACAAGTTTAGATTTGTCTTCCTGTTCGAGTTTAGTAGATTAAATATTTTGTGATGTACTATATTAAAATTTGTGTGATGAAAATAAATTAAACAAAGTTTAAAAAAAATATATAATTTCCCTCTATCCAAAATTAAAATAGATAAAAGTAAAGTATTGATACCATGGATGAAACAGTATGATAGATTATCCATCTAGCAGAATGATACGTTCATAATCATAATATCATAATAGACCAAAAAAAAAAAAATGTCACTTGAGATTTGGTGTAATAAATTGAGAATTATAATAATAAATAAATTAATGTGGGTGATAACTTATATTTAATAGCTGTAATTATAGGTATTGGTTAAACTTTTTATTTTTTTGTGTTTTTTTTGGTAGGAATTGGATTGAATAGGATTATGTAAATTTGTACACATTTTTTTATTTTCTGTTTATTTAAATTTCCTTTTTAATGTATAAATGAATTCAAAATGTTGAGAAACCCCTGAGGCATTAGGATTGTATAAATTTAGCCACTCAAATTTACATAAATAAATTCAACATGTTGAGAAACCCTGAAACATTGGGACTGTACAAACTTAGCCACTCAAATCTGCAGATATATCCATTCATCACATAATTTCGAGCAAATCAAACAAAAAAAATTTAACAGAAAACAATAAAAAAGTAAAACGTTTAAACTAATGCGTAATTATATATTTGGTGTCTTTTCCGTTGGGAATCAGATAATCCATTGGGATTGCAGCACATGGACCATCGTGTCAGCGGATTAGATCCAATTGAACTAAACTATTCAGATTGAATGAAAGAACGCGATTAAATTCACTGCCCGGAGTCTTTTTCCATGTAATTTCTGTGTGAGTTGCGCGAAGGAGTTGGCTGTGAACTTGGCACAGGCCATGAAACGCATCCAGTTGAGATTTTGTGTCATGCATTAAGAATTCTAATAATAACGCGATTAAATTCATTCACAGTAAACAATGCCCGGAGTCTTTTTCCATAATTTCTGTGTGAGTTGTGTTAAGGAGTTGGCGGTGAACTTGGGACAGGCTGTGAAACGTATCCAGTTGAGATCTTGTGTCATGCATTGAGAATTATGATAATAAATAAATTGACGCGGGGAGATAACCTATGTTAAATAGCTGTAACTATAAATTTGGTGTCTTTTCTGGTGGGAATCAGATAGTCTATTCGGATTGCAGCACATGGGCCAGCGTGTCAGCTGATTAGGTCCAATTGAACTGAACCATTCAAATTTAATAAAAGAAAGCGATTAAATTCACAGTAAACAATGCCCAGAGTATTTTTCCATGTAATTTCTGAGTTGCGTTAAGGAGTTGGCTGTGAACTTGGTACAGGCTATATAACGCATCCATCGTTAAATGAACAAATATTCCTTTCTATGAGGCCCACTTCTATACCCTGGCTTTGCATCAACGTCTGCCATTGTTAATTCCCGCAGCATGTGCAGGCGGGTCGATTGAAGACACGTGCTCGCACACCCATGTGCTGCTTACTAAACAAAATACTTATTGGTTCAAACGTCAATTTACGATGGAACCACTACCAGACACTGAAATTATCGAATGCTACAGCTGTTGGAGGGATAGAACCCTGGCAGATCTATCTATATATACTGCACAATCCTCATTTCAGATCCAAACAAAGAATTCCTCCGCCTCTGTTTAAGTCACTGTTATTGCTTCATATCCTCAGATTTTTCATAGAGGTACGGCTCTTTTAACTTTTACTCAAAGCTGAGTCACTGCTCTCGGCAGTTCTGATTACATGATATGATGTGTTGCAGATCGATGGGACTGGTAAACAGCATTGCAATGATCTCATTGTTGGCATTCATCTGGTTATTACGTGGAGCTCATGGATATGGCGGCTGGGAATCGGCCCATGCCACATTTTACGGTGGCAATGATGCGTCTGGGACAATGGGTAAAGTTAGACAACTTTATTTCATGAAGATCAATATGTATTTGTATGAATTAGGATCTTCTAATTTAGCTGAAATTTTGTCACCAGGAGGGGCGTGCGGATACGGGAATCTGTACAGCCAAGGTTACGGAACCGATACTGCTGCTCTTAGCACTGCTCTGTTCAACAACGGGCTTAGCTGCGGAGCCTGCTACGAAATGAAATGTAACGACGATCCCCAGTGGTGTTTGCCTGGGACTGTGACCATCACAGCCACCAACTTCTGCCCTCCAAACAACGCTCTCCCCAACGACAACGGTGGATGGTGCAATCCACCTTTGCAGCACTTTGACATGGCCGAACCCGCCTTTGAAAAGATCGCCAAGTACAAGAGTGGGATCGTCCCCATTCTCTACAGAAGGTAATTGAATGGCCTATTCTTAATTTGTAACCCATCGTCATGTCCTCGTGGTCTACATAATTGAAAACACCGTATCAGTCTGCCTGGCTATTAATAAATTTCTAAGCGGCTTAAAATGCAGGGTCCCCTGCTTGAGGAAGGGTGGAATTCGCTTCACCATCAACGGCCACTCATACTTCAACCTCGTACTCATCTCCAATGTCGGGGGCGCTGGAGATGTCCAGGCGGTTTCGATAAAAGGGTCAGGGACAGGTTGGCAGCCCATGTCACGCAACTGGGGACAGAACTGGCAAAGCAATTCCTACTTGAACGGGCAGAGCCTCTCCTTCAAGGTCACCACCAGCGATGGTGGGACAATTGTTTCATATAACATTGCTCCTTCTAACTGGCAATTCGGCCAGACATTCCAGGGAAGCCAACTCTAAGGAAAGCCAAAGCCAAAGCCGAATGAATGTGTATAGCCATCTATCAATAATTTTGGGATGATGTGGTGACTCGAGTACACCCTCTCTCAGTTGTGAACTGAGAAATTAGAATTGTTGTGTGATTATTGAATTGTACTCTATATATCGATAGACCGAGATCAATGTTGATGAGCTTAGAGGTGGGACTCTGCCACTCAATTTAACATATTTATTTGAAGATTTGTACTGTGTATCAGTAATTGTAATAGTTTTTCTTGGCCTGCCGAAGTATTTATGTATTGCTTTTGAAACAATGCCGAGCACGTGCAGGTTGGATGACGACTTTCAAAACTTTCGGTTATTAAAATGGTGTGATAATAATAATACTATTTTATTTTGTACAATATTTACGCCGATAAGCGGCTGAGGAGAGTCTTTTTGATTCGGTGAAATTTTAATTTTTTATTATTTGAATTAATTTTAAATGCAGAGATGGATTTAGTGATGGATTTAGCTTTTGAATTTTTTTTAATTTACTTAAACTATTGTGAACTAATATAATATGAACAATATATAAGGAAGGGCAACAATACAAGCAATCTTGTGTGTCTCAGATGAAAAATCAAGAATGAATTCCCTACGTTCTTTGAAAGAGTCCGTTTATTTCCTTCTCCATGAGCTTTTATTACTATATATGCTCAATCCATTGTATGAACATTAAATTGGTGTATGAGATCCTTTTATTTACCTTCCTCTGGATTTGAACTTGTGACCTTTTAAGAGGAAACACATGTTCTTAAGCATTAGGCCCATTCAAGCTGTATATAACTCAGAATTATATAATGTATTTAAAATAGATAATAACTCAGAATTAAGGTTCTTGAGCCTCCTGGGTAGCAGAAAAAGTGTTTCATCTATATTTTGTAATCATTTTTAGTTTATAATTAACATGGGTTTAAATATATATTTTTTGAAATTTTCATGGGTATTTTTTCTGGTTCAAATTTGTCTAAAATTTGATTAAAAATTTAGAAGAATTATTGAAATTATAAATATAATTGCACAATGTGAGTACAATGAGTTTTTTAAGAACACTGAATAAATTAAAAATGTAATTTCACCAATACTATATAAATGAAGTAATTCTTATAATGAAATTACATTATATATTTTTAATTATGTACATGATATTTATACACATTAATAACATAATTAACAACCTTTAATTTATAATTATCAATCTACTCTTTCAATATATATTTGATTTCAGAAATATAATTAGCTTATATATAATAAGTTCAAACCAAAATTAGTTTATAAATATAACATGACTTAACTTTCTTATTAATTATAGATTCTTTTAGTTTTTTAGTTTTAGTTTATAAATATAACATGACTTAACTTTCTTATTAATTATAGATTCTTATTAACAATTTAGTTTTTTGATAAATTAGAGATTCTTTTAAATGTTCTAAATTATATTATTTATTATTTTTAAAATTGTTAAATCTAAAAAAATATCTATTATAAAAATATTTATATTTTTACAATACATAAATAGATAAATAGATAAATGAGATAATTTAATTATAAAATATAACAATTTATTTTTTATATGTTTATTATAATTTTGATTTGTCTTAATCTTCATGACCAAGTCACATTATATTTGCAAGTATGTACATTATAATTCAGCCAAATCCCTTAGGTGTGAATTCTTGACATTAGCAAGTTTACACAGTTTTTGATTCCTTGTCAATCTTGTAATGCCTCTTAACTGTATGAGTCTTAGGAGCAAATACTCCACCAACTTATTGTTTTATTTTCTATGGGTTGACATAGTATTTTAAAATAGAAAATAGAAAAGAAGGCATTTTTACACATATAAAATATATTTTTCTAATATTTTATATCTTTACACAAGTTACATATTTAGAATTTTTTAGATTCATGAATTGTGGATCTGGGTATACATACTATATTCTTTTTTAAATTTGAATTTATAATTTTTTAGAAAAAAACACATATTCTTAACCATTAAATCTACTCAAACTATTAAATAAGTTATATAATTTAATTATAAAATAATATAAATTATATAATTTTTTATAAAATCTTGAAGTTAATGCATACTTTTAGTATTAAAAAAAATCTGTTCAATAGTTTACTTTTAGTATTAAAAAAAATCTGTTCAATAGTTTTGTATTTAGGCCGTTTGAGTGGTCTATGAATGTCTTCAGTTTGTATTCATGTAGTTGAAAGAACAAGGCCCGTGAAGAGCATGAAATACGTATCGATGACACTGATATATCGTGTACATACATTCATTGTGGATTTATCATTGTAATTGGCAACCTAAACAACTTCTTGCATTTTTTTGAAATTATATTTTTATTGTTCTCTTTTTTAGAAACAATTTCAAAGGTTTCCATGACGTAAGAAGCCAGATACCGAAGGCCGGGTGAATGGTGTCTGTAATTATATTGGTTCTAAGTAGATAAATTTGTCGGGTTGGTTTCACGAAAGGTGTAACGATCTGGAAAATGTCAAAGAGAGACTTGGCGAAATAAAAATTTTAGAAAAGGAAGAGGATTTTTTTTGGGCTCATCCTCCATTTGATTTTGGAATCAACATTATTTTAAAAAGAGTAATGAAATATCCTTCCTTGAGGTTGAAGGCTGAAGCCTTGCCTTGATGGGCTCTCCAGACTTTATTTGACTTGATGGGACTCTTTGCTCTAAGGAGTAAGGAATCACCTCTTTATAGCAACTTCAAGTGTATCATAGAAAGGCCAACACTTTTTATTCCTTTTACAAAGAAAAAAAAGGCTTTTTTCCCTCAGTTGATGGGGCTCCTGAATTAACATTTACCATTTCTTTAATGGGCACCTTGACTTGAAAAAGTGATAAACTTAAACTAAAAATACCTATCCTTGAGCGCATCGTTTTTAAAAAAAAACAAATTTGCAGAAAAAAACGTCCTCCATAGGGAGTTGAAGGATACCAGAATTGGTGGTGATCCTTTCTTGAAGGTTCAGCTTGACTTGATTAACCCAGAAACTGTAATGAAAACAGAAGTGAACCTTAAACAGCTCCTAAACGGCTGAAATACCGTAATTTTGAGGTTCCACATAATATTATGTATTTTTTTTTTTTCAAATGTAAGGATGCATGTTAATAAAAGTAATTTTTTTTATTATCTCTTAATGAGAACAATTTTCTAATTGTTTTTAGCTCACTTTTTGGTATTCAAGCCAATGAAACCTAGTATAGTAGAATGGTTTCAAAAATAGTTATCAATCTTCACTCTTTTGAAATCTAGTATAGTAGAATGGTTTCAAAAATAGTTTTCAGGGTATCAATCTTCACTCTTTTGAGAGCCATTGATTANACTTTAATTCTTGATCCAAATATCCGTAGAATCCCAAATACTTTAATTCTTGATCCAAATATATCACCTGGAACATGAATAAATGGGAGAATATCCATGTTCATGCTATGGTATGTTACCCGTGGTGATTTATCAAGATTTATTTTCATACTAGTAGCTTTATAGAATAAGTCTAGAATGTTTTTAAACTTCTCGACTTTCTAGTATCTTCCACAAACAAAAGATGTGTGATATTGCATGCAAGACCAATGCAAATGCCTTTAAAGCTTCTTTTTTTTTTTATGTCTTTTTTAGTAATATATTCAACCCTTAAATTATTAGTAAAAATGGGAGAGGGGAAAGGGAGTATCATTGTCTAAGACCCACACCTGGTTTAAAGAAAGGGAATGCTTCTCCATTAATTAGGACAAAAAATGATACAAACGTAATGCAACTCATCACCCATGCTACAATATTATGACAAAAGCCTAAGTGAATGTGGATCAATCTTAGGTAAACCCAACATACCTTATCATAGGCTTTGGAGAGGTCCACTTTGATTATCATTGGTCTTTGACTTCTCATACAACCTTACCACATCGACTCTTAATTTTAAAGAAAATTTCATCTCTTATAACCTATTCCAAAGGTTAGTCCTTAACATGGTGTGAAAATCTCTTCTAAAGTCAATGGAACGGCAAAGGAGATTGGTTTTATTATTGCAACACTCCTCCACAATGATCCTAAGAATAATAAGGTGGCCCACAATTGAATATTTGGTGGGGATATAACTGGGTTCATATACCCTATCTAACTCCTAGGACTTTCCTACAAGTTTAGGGGTAGCACAGGGGTAGCCTTAATCTTAATGGATACGGGGAAAAAAATATCTGTCCTAAATGAATATTTCCTCTACTTAGATAGAGTGGACTACTAAGACAAATTATTCAATATGGAGTGTATTCAAATTATCCTTGTGGTGATAGGGGATAACTAGATTTAGATTAGGAGATTCAGAAATTTGGGGACCTACTTATCACATGGAATGTCTCTTAGAATATTTTATAGGAAAGTTGGAAACAATGGGTTTGGTAGACATCAAACCAACAAAATAAATCCCACTTGGAAACATAAAAGAATATGGGAAGACATAATAGCCAAGAGGATTGACTAATTTCTAATATCAAAATGGTTTATGGATGAAGTTATTTGAGTAATACAATGGGTATCCTTGAGAGGTGACTCAAACCAAAATCTTGTTGTGTTAGAAGTGTCCTCTGCTATGGAAAAATCACCCAGTACATTCAAGCTAAATCTAGAATGGTTGAAGGTGAAATAGTTTGCTAAAAATATCAAGAATGTTTGGAATCCCTATGATGAACATCTAAGAGAGTTTTCTTCACTTCAATTTCAACAAAATATGAAAGAGGCAAATAATGTAGTAGCCTATTGGGCTAAGGAAAAAAAAACAAAAAGATGATAGGCTCCTAAAAGAAGTGGAATAAGGTCCACAAACCCTTTATAATAGTGAAGGATTTGGATACTTAAGTGAGACTTAGAAGTTGGAAGAAAAAAAGAGGAAAATCTTACTGGAGAAAGAGAAGGAATGAAGGCTCAAGAATAGAGCCATTTGACTTCAAGTAAGTGATGAAAAATCTAAGTTCTTTCATCGATATGAAAATGATAGAAAAAATTTAAATTCTATTTGGAAGATTGACAAAGAAAACAACATGTGGGAAACAAATTTTAAAGACATAACACATGAAGGAGTCAACTATTTATCTTTCTCTTCGAAGAGGATTCTTGGGCCACAATTTTTGAAGCAATAAGACTCTCCAATTCTTTTCCTAGTTTTGTAAACAATTAGGACAACTTGGCACTAATGAAAGAATTGGGGAAAGATGAATTTCTCCAAACCTTATAGAGTTTCCAAAGGATTAAAATCCCTAAGCCATATGGCCTACCTATGGAATTCTTCCTAGGATTCCATGATTTCATTGAACATGACCTAAAAATGGTGGTGTAGGCCACTAGAAACACAAGAGAAATGATAAGGGATTATAATACTACCTTCATTTTTTTTAGTCCCAAAAGTTTTGACCAATATCCTTATGAAACTTTATGTACAAAATTATACTCAACCCTTAACCCCCTCTACACTCTAGCCCTGAGTGCACTATGCATGTACCTTTTGTACAACCCTTGCATCCACATCACCCACATCTTGGTTCTCTAACCATTGCTCTATCCTTGAAAACAATTTCAATCCTAACCCCTTAGGTCTTAGTTGTCCCGATACCCTTATACATATTTATTTATAAAGATGCTTGGTCTATAATAAATGTTATATCTGTTGCATTAAGAATGCACACAGGCTCTTGTGACTTGATATAGTTGTAGTTGTTTCTTGTTTATGCTCGGTAGGAATGCGTGTGTGTTCCTAGAATGCGCATGCGCTATAGTGCGCACATGTTCTAGGAACGCACATGTGTTCTAGGAATGCACACATGTTTTTGAATCCTTTGGGTGCAAAATTATACTAAAAGAAATAGTCAACTTGCTCTACATGAACTTATGCAACTTGGAACCCTTCAATCTCTTCAAATCCATGGAGTTAGATGGATCTCAAGAGGGCAAGTCATGGAAATAATTGTTGTATTGATGCATCCCATATCGACTTTGTGGAAAAATGAAAGGAAGGACTCATGGTATGATAAGGAAAGGATCTTTTCAGTTCAATTTTGTTTACATATGCTTGCAAATGTAATGTGTGAAATAAACAAGTTGAATAATAAATTTCAGGAAGAGTATGTTGATGTTACCTCTTTAGGGGAAACTATAGATGTTACTATAAACACTTTGAAAATATGTTTTTTCATGACACATTTGCAGATGACACATGCCACTTATCTAAATTTTTAAATGCCTCTAAATTTGGCTATCTAGAAATTCTTGATAAAGAGGGACCTGTTCATAAGCATGAATTGCAATTTGTAGCAATTCCAAATGCATGCAGTGATTCTATTGATACACAAACAAAAATCATGGAAAACTAACCTTACATTGATGGTTCACTTGAGAGTTGCAAACAACTTGCAAAATAATATGTTCAAGCTCTTATAGAGAGTTTGAATGGAAGATTTCCCAATCTTTCTTTTTTCAACTTTGTAAGGTTGTTTAGCCCTTGTCATTATGTATAGGATGTTCGTGGTAGAGAAGAGAATTCAAAGTGTTGGCTTGAAAATATTTTTCAACACCTGCAACATACTATATGTGACAGGGAAGAGGGCAAAACATTATTTGATTTTGAAGTTTGCCTGAAAGAGTTGCATACATTTGTTGATACTCTTCATGTTAATTGTGAGGGGCCATCCATGAAATATGCTTGGAGGATCTTTTGTGTCACCGAGTTATATACAAATTTTCCAAACATGTCAAATTTATGGCAATAAATTCTTACTATACCTGCAAGTACAATGGCATGTGAGAGTGGCAAGAAATTCTTACTATACCTGCAAGTACACTGGCATGTGAGAGAGGATTCTCACGAAAAAACATAATAAAGGATGTATGAAGAATAAAACTATGATTGGCTACATTGGATGCCTTGAGGGAGAGGGCTTGATTCATTAATAGTCGAATTGGATAAGATATATGAAATTTGAAAAGATGCTAAGCAAAGAAGAATCTTAAATATTTAAGGATTTTTCTTTTCTATTTATCTTTTTAATGGTATTATATGCCATATAAGGTAGGACACATCAAACATTTTTATATAAACTTTTGTTGTTTGATGATGTTCTTCAAATATAAATTCATAATAATTTTATGATATGCATAAGTTGTATTGTATTCACAACAAAATTTAATCTTATATTCATAATAAAAGTTAAAAAAACTCATATAATACATGTTATTTAAATGAAAAGCAAAAATAAATATAAAACTTCATAAATCATTGCCATGTCACCTGAAAAGTGACGTCCATATCACTTTACACGTGGCCTTTCACATCACCACCCATCCATTGAACATCCTCTTGCCAAATTCCACTGATTGCTTACTAGAAATTGTGGTTTTCATCCCAATTTCTCTGCTTGGGTCGCCTTGGTTCTGCAATTCACGACCTCCCAGGCCAAAACCCTTTTACGGATAATATTGACATATATTATTGTCCATTAAAAATTATGAGCACTTTTAGCTTGTAGCTTTGGCCTAGCAATGGGAAGTTTTGTTCAATTTCACACCTTTTATTTTTTTTTAAATGTTTTTCATTATTATAAAAATAATGGCAAAAAAAAATTAAAACCTTAGCTCTTATTCGTATAGTTGTGATTGTTCAAATAATACATTTACATTTTCACTGATGTGCTTAAAAAAAAAATGGAAAAATAAACAAATAAATATATTTTACAATTTTGGACACTATCATCCAAATTACGTACCGATATCAACATAATTGGGATTATCATTAGAATGATGTCATGCACCAAAAAAAAATATGATAAGACACTATTAATCTTATATATTCAAATTGCTTCTTTTGATAATAAGTGACTTCTTGTCAACTTTTGTCGTGCTTATCTCTTGAACGATTTCACAAAAGTGCTTATCGTATGGAACGAATATTGATCAGGGGATCAAATTTTGCTCAAATTTCAAAGTGCTCGGAATGCGACGAAAACAGTTCCATTGCGTCCATCTCGTCTTCCTGATTCCGGCGGTATATTTACTTTGTCAAACAGAGTCCGTATGGAGAAGATATCGCGATCTGTTCGCCAAGCCAAACAGGCAAAAAATTTGATGCTGACTGTACCTGTCCGTACAGTCCGTACGGTCTGACGTGGCAGGACCGTACGACCGTAGAGTGGTGACGTGTCAGATGCTGATTGGTTGACTATTGGCGAGTCGGGTGTTGACGCGTGTCCTTTGGGTGGCCAATGATAGGAGGACACGTGGCCCAATCCGTGGGCGCCACGTGTCACTCACTGATTGGCTAATTGGTTTTTATGTAAAATGTATTGGAGGCCGTGGGGTTCGACCCCCGGACCTCCCCACCACACAATGCCTTTGCAACCTCCACTAACCAACATGTCGCCCGTTATTCCTTGTTACATATGTGAACACATATGTATTTAAATTTGAGTGTTGTATTAAACGGAAAGGGGGGCGGGTCGGGGCCTAGCCCCGACCCGTGGTCTCATTACATATGACCATATTGTATACGGGTGCAGTGGTAACGGTTGGCGCGCGTGTATTGTAACACATAGCCCACGGTTTTCACACTATTGCATATGCCCATGACCAGAGCGGGAAGTTACACGGTTTTAAAACGACGTTAATCACCTTTTGCCAAGCATGCGGTCATATGTGCCATACGCCCAGGTGCCGAGGCGGTTAGGGGCTGGCGCGCCCTTAACCGTTCTACGGTTTGCAACGTTGGCGCGGTTGCGCCCGGTGCTGGGTTTTTGCGCTTAAATGAGCGTGTGAGCCAGGTTCAATTCAGAAGGGTGCGTTTTGTAGATGCAGAGACAACAACCTTGAAGAGAGAGACTTCCAGGAGGCTTAACTTCTTCGTTTTTCGACCGATTGAGGTGGCAAAAGAGCCCAGACAGGGGGTTTTGGGACGTTGAGAAGCCATTGGAGCAGTCGGTTTGTCAGTTTGAGCATTGTAAAACATGTTTTTGAGAACTTTTTAAGCAATTAATAATAATGATCCATTGGAAGCTGGACCAAGAGATGTAGCCCATAAGAGGGGTGAACTCCTTTATCAATTGTTGTGCTTATGTGTTTATGTTCATTGATTATGCTGCTGTCTATGTGTAATTTGCATAAGTAATCCTTTAATTTATGTGTTGCAAACTGATCCTTTTGCTTTAAACACATAACATTCACTTGCAATAAGTTTTCAAGTTTTTCAAGTCTTCTTCATTTTTAGATCAAGTTGGTATCAGAGCACTGGTTTTGAAGACTTGATTGTTTGCAAGTTTTGTTTCTGATGCTCACAAGGTTGAAACTCACAAGAGGAGAAGATCAACTTGTGGAGCCAAGTTCTTATCCGACAAGGAGGAAGCAAATTCATTCACCGCAAGTTTCAGAGAGACATTCACCAAGCATGGCTCGTGCAGAAAGTCATGAACGTGTTCCGGCTGAAGAAGAAGATCTTAGATAGGCTGTCATGGAGTTGAGAGATATAATGAAGATCTTGATGGAACGGAACATAATGTCGCAGGGTGAAGGCTCCAACCCTTCAATGCATAATGGAGGCGGTGGTGACAAAAATCCAAGCGGAAATGGAGGGAATGGTGCTTCTCCACCACCCTCTCCTCCTCCACCATCTTCTTCTTCTTCTTCTTCTACCAGTTCGAAACATCTTACGAATGGGCATGGTAAAACTCCTTCGCAAATTCCTTCATTAAAGCTTGATATAAAATTGAGTTGCCAATTTATAATGGAGAAGTTAACGCTGAAAAGTTAGATAACTGGATACGTCAAATTGAAGTATATTCTAGAATACAAAAGATTCAAGATGATGAAACCAAAATTCAGCTTGCTTCATTAAGATTAGATGGTTCA
>WSFP011422963.1:0-22696 GCA_009831015.1 Picea engelmannii | reverse complement strand
GGCAGTTCATATTTATAGGTCTACAAATAGATATCCAGATTTATAAACCCCTTCCTTAGTGAATGCATGACCATGCTTTAGACTGAATAGGGGTGAAAGTAGTATAACACCAAACCCTTGAACCCAAGGATATATTACTATAGGGGCATATCCCTATGTTGGGATGTCAGTGCACTTGTTTGTTTGTTTTTTGTTACTTTTTTGACTTGCAATATTATAAGAGTTTTGTCCCATCTATGTACTAGGGGTAGAAATAAAAAGAGATATTAAAAATTCAATGAAAAAAATGTACTATGGGTAGAAATAAAAAGAGGTATTAAAAATTCTATGAAAAAAATTGATACCTAGATATCCAGTAAAAATAGGGTTTTTTTTAATTTGATATATTTATTGGGAGAGGGGTTCAACAAAATAAATTTTGAGGGTATTTTTCAGTAATATCCCATGAAAAAACATGCTATGTCATAGATTCACTTAATGAATCCCTCGTGTATAGATTCCAAAATTAATAAGAAAAATATCACATTCATGGCTCATCATCAAGCCTACTACTAACACATACATAGAAACTTAGATATTTCATAAAAAAATCTCATAAAACACAACCAAATTTACCAATTATAAATTTGGTATAAAATTGGATACTTCAACAAATATTGTGCTTAAGGGTGGCAATGTTTATAGTTTCTAGAAGATAAAAGGTCATAGAAAGATTAGAAAAATGGATTAATTCCAGGTCTTATCATGAAGCATGGTCTACAAGGCTCTGAAAATGAGACTATAGAATTGCAATGCAATGCTTATTATGAACAAGACCATCCATTGGAACAAGTGGAAGGATGCTTTTTCTTAACAAATCTAGAAAGAAATTTAGGCTAGGGACACTTGTGCAATCAATACAACTAACCATATTTTAGAAATTATTGAATATGAAAAAGAGATGGTTGTTTTCATGAGGATTCATAGAGGGAAGCACATGGAATTCACTAAATAGGTCAAATATCTATAGTTGTTGGTTGGTAGAATAGTAACCCACCTTGGTCTTCCTTGAGAAATCGTCTCATCTCCCCCAGTTGATGACTTTAGCTGATCATAATACCTCTCCCTCTACAATCTTTCCTTAGCGTCAAAAGGAAATTAGGACACATAACACCCTCTAGATTTGGAATTGGAATACGTCACAGATGTGATAAAGCCCGCAACCAAGTTTGAGAAGAAAAATCACGTAGATGATGTTAGAGTATAGTGTTGGGAGAATGTGTAAGCTTATTACCTCCATGAACATGGAAAACAATGATTTATTTTCATGTTTCTAGATGTTTTAACATATGAGTTTAATCAATACTTAAGAAAATCCCTAAAATGATGGAATATGCAAAATAGACTTTGTATCACATTGGATAGGAAGGTTTTCATTTTGGACATTTCGCCACTACTATCCTTACTAATTTTTTATTACAATATTCTTTGGTTCAACATCAATATTTTTTTAATATGAATTATAAGTGAATGTTTAATTCTTTAATTTTAATTTTATTTTTCACATATTTTTATAATAATAATAACAACATGTAAGTCACCAATTTAAAATATTAATTTATTTTAATAATGATAATAACAACATATATGAGTCACCAATTTAAAATATTCATTTATTTTAATAATAATTCTTTAATAATGTATTCACATTTTTTTTCAAAATTATTACTTCTCTTTTGAAAATATCTTTTAATAATAAATTTACAATACCTTCAATAGTTATACTAATAGTTATAAATCTAAAGCTGCAATAGTTATAATAATAACAGCTATTGGAATTACTTTGCTCATGGATTGCTTCCAAATGTGTTTATATCGCATTGATGCTATAGCTGAAGACCACGAAGATAAACTTATTGAAGGGAAGTCTCATATAGTTATATTGTTAGTAATGATTTTGGAAATATTGTGCATTATATCAGGAAGTGCGGTCCCAGCAACTTTGGGCGCATAAAGGGTTTTTGGAGATGGACATATAGTGCTATACAAGTCAATATAGTCAATGAACCAATTGACAATGAATGGATTATATTTGTTTGGTGACTTTTTAATATGTTATTTTCCTTATATTAATGGGATATTTAATTTGTTATTATATGATTAATCCATAGTTTTAGTTTTATTTTTGTTTGGAATTTCATTTAAAATTATTTTGATATGACAAAAAGTTAATTATAAAATTACTTATCAAATATTTCCCAACATAATATATTTTATTTGAAATTTTATTTTATAATAATAATAATTTATTTTTAAGGTTACGGCCAAGCCACACTAAATTGGTGTATCAGACCCCCTTGTTTGTGGGACATGGGACTGCCTTGTCCAACGATTTGACTGGTAAAGTCTAGGGAGGTATACATACCCTACCCCCCTTTGGATTTGAACTTGTGACCTCTTAAGAGGAAACACATGTTCTTAACCATTATATATAATTAAATATATAATAATATAAATATAAATACTAAAAATTGATTTTGCATAAGTAATGTCTTTTAAAAAAATTCTTTATTGCCTTAGGGTAGTTATGAAAACCTATAAAATGTTTAATTTTTAAGTATGTAATGTAAGATTATGGTTTTCATATTTGGATACTAGAGTATCAAGTTAGTGTGATAACAACACTTTATAAAAATAATATTAGCAACTCGATAAATTTATAGTTTTTTTTTAAATATTATAGATGATATATGAAATTTCAATTTAAAATCATGATGATGGTGATGATTAACATCCACTAAAATGAATTGGTGTATTGGATCTTAAAAGGGTAAGGGATTACTTGCAAATCTTTAGAATTTTGTTTATGTGCTCGAAAAGCATCAAGATAACCTTTCTGATATCATCATAGTTTTGTTGAGTTAAAAGGTTAGGAAGGTTGGCACCATGACACATATTTTGAAATTGAGATTTGATCTAGGTATAGGCTGGACAATCCAAGAGAAAGTTTTTTTCATCTTCAACCCTATTAGTTTCACAAAGATGACACACTCTTTCATCCCATGGTGTTTTAGGAATTGACCAATGCCCAATTTTGCTATGGAGCTCATGAGAATGTGTTCTTCTCTTGCAAATGTTTATTTTTTTCTTCACACTTGTCAAAAATAGAGATAACTTTGATCTTCTAGATTAGGGTTGATTACCTCCTTATAATACCTTAATTTTCTTTTTTCCTATAACTCTTTATCACACCACATTTACTCCTTAAATTTTGATTTAATAATGTTTTTAATATATCCTTATTCTGCAAAATGGTCTCTTCCATGATTCCCCAATGGCTTAGCCAAGATTGGGCATCTTTATGCCATCCCCGCTTGATTCAAGGGTGGTTATGACTAGAGTTTGAAGAAATTTTAGGAAGCCTCTTATCTTCCATGTTGTTTAACTTGTCCTTATACATTAGTTATCTAGTCATAGGTGTGCTCTCAATGGGGCAAAGGCTCATCTCTAAGAGGAGGATAAAACAGGGCGTATTTCGTTTAATTTTGAGATTATAGGTTATAAAATTCTTTCGTATTTGCTCTATCTTTCTCCAAGATACTTGAGAGATGTATTTCATCCCCAAACTTCGCATCCATATCAAATAACAGGAGAAACTAGAGTCTCAAAGAGGAGTTTCTTCTTATCCCATATCCAAAGATCAGTTGATTTACAATTGTTTTCAATCCCATAATACGCTTTCCATCCTCCAATTATCCATTTCTCAATGTTATAATTCCATTTGAACTTGTGGTGAATATCGATTCCAACATATTTGTAGGAAGTCACTTCCTCCAAGTTGTTGTTGTCATATACAAAGGTAATAAGTTCCCTTCAACTCCTATAACTCATGGGTCGACATCCGATAAGGAGTTCTAGCAATCGGTTTAGTTCCCAGTTTTAGGTCAATGGTAAATTCCAATTCACTCTCAGGTGGCAACCCCAATGACTCCTCTAGGAAGACATCTGCAAACTCTCATACTACTAGAATTTTTTCCAGTCCTTCCACCATGCCCTTTTCGTTTAACGCAAGGATCACATAAAGCTTGCATCCCTTGTACATGTTCTTCTGCAGTTGTAGGGAAGAGATGAACCTTAGGGAAACTTCCTGGTTCCTACCTACAATCACACATCTCTATCCCTCATCATTGACCAAACTCAACCGTCTTGTCTTACAGTTGAGTATCGCCTCATGAGATTCCAACCAATCTATATCGATCACGACATCATAAGATCCTAAGATAGTGACATACAGGTTGGATTTTGTGAAAAAATATCCCAGTTAAGGCTACAACCCATAACCTTTCCTCCAACCTTTTGTTTGGCTCCCGAAGCCATTTCTACAAAGCTAAACTCATCCAGTTTGACCACCTTTACCTTAATTATTTTTAGCATTGCACCATAAATAAATCTCTTTGTAGCACCTGGATCTATCAAAATACTAAATGGTCTTGTCAGTGATGGTGCCTGAAGTCTCAAGCACAGTAGACTCGTGCTCGGCCTAGAGGTTATTCACTGCTACATGAATCTGATGGGCCTTGTCCAAATCTCCCACGGTAGTGGGTTCGGCTGATCTGTATTCTCTGGTCCTCTCAACTAGGCAGTCATGATGGTAATTTGGCTCTCCACATGTCCAACACCTAGTCTTCGGTCCAGCACTCCCGGTCCCTGAAGTAGAAGATGACAGCCCACCAGCCTGGAACCTTGGTTTGTTCTGCTGAACAGGCCTAAACTGTTGTTGTAGTGGTCGACGTTTCTATTGGTGTCATAGTCCTCTATAAGGAGTCTGCTTCTAAGCCATCAGTCGTCATGGTGTAGTAAAAGTGGATCCTCTTGGAGTTCCTCAATACCCTAGTGGATGTCTAATCGGTGTATGATGCGGTTGTGCAATAGATGTCGTCGGTTCTGTCAGTCTCACCGAAGTCTTGCTCTTACCCCCACTGATGAGCTCCTCCTTAGCTATGAGGGCCTTCTAGACAACATCATCCAAAGTTTGAGGCATCAGAATCCTCACTTTTGTACGAATTTCAACATTAAGGTCAAACAGGAACTTGTTGAAATTAAGCTTCTTGGTAATCAGGTGGGGAACATACCAAAGCAGCTCCATGAAACGAGCCTCGTACTCGGGCAGTGTATGAACACCATGTCGCAAGGCATTGAAATCATTGAGCTGACACTCAATGAATTCCTTAGACAGATACCTCTCCCAGAACCGCTCCTAGAACAGTTCCCATGACACGTATTCGAAGGCCATGTTCAGTTGTGGCAGGAGCATCTTCCACCATAGAAGAGAGCTCCCCCGTAGCTGGAAGACCACCATGTAGACCCTCATGTTGGAGGTATAGTCATGAAGTGCAAAGCACATCACCATATTCTCCAACCATGCCTTAGCGGTTGCGTCGTCCATGGCACCAAAGAACTCGGGAAACTTGACCTTCTTGAGTTCTTAGTGAATGCTACCAGTACCGACGGGGGCGCGTGGTGGACCCTCAGGAAGTGTCGGTGCCCTAGCCTCACATCTATCCAAACGACTAATCAGTGCCTTTGGCATCCTCTGAAAGGACCTCATCAACCCAACCACATCTCCCACAACTATTTGTTCCTATCCGACAACCTGTTCTTCTCCTTGGGGGTTAGACCCCTCAAGCGTGGATGCTACTAGAGGTGTCGCACCTCCTCCCCTAGCACCCTGTCGTCTACCTTCGCGACGTCCTCTAAACATGATTACCTGCATGAATACAGATCAAATTAATTAGTTATAAATCATAATCAAGTGTCTATGCAGAGGAAGGAGTAATGTTTCCAAGTCGTGGGGTTGAACCCGCTCTAATACCATATGTAACGGCTCGCCGACCGTTATGACACAAACGACCTACAACAGGTGGATTTGTTTGTTTGTTTTTTTCAATCGAAAAGTAATGACAATAATACAACCACAACAACTCTACAATATCACAATGAATGGAATTCATGCGTCACATAAACACAAAATATCATAGCATAGTTTTGCACATCAAGAAGCCTGACGCAATTGCTAACATTTACTTAGATAAGAAAATATTGACTACCCTCCCATCCTACCCTGTAATTGTTAGGACCTCTAGGACACATAAGCAACGCTCAAGCCTAGGCTCCTGTTGATGGGTCTTAAATCCCTTTAACTCAACAGTAGGAACCAAACCCTCCAACGAGGCCCAAGTAGACTCTGCAGCATTTAATAGTGGAATGGTTCTCCAGATCTTACGATCATACCGAAATAATCGATGGGCTTTATGTTTTCTTGTGAAGGATTTCTACTTCGGTTTAGATGTTCTCTTTTTTGTATTTTTTCTTAGGTAGGATTGATATAAGATAAAGCCAGTATAAACCAATTAGGTGACAAAGTGGGAACAAACTAAACTACTGGAGAAGAAGCCGAGTTTTGGATAACCCTTTGCTCTAGCATGCAGACAATGATCATCTACCACATGCCTAGTACTAATACATTAACCGTGTGATTATTCCAATTACTGACTGAGATACAAATTATCATAAGAAAACAAGCATGTGATAAACAATGTCAAGTAAAATAATTCACTCAACTCTAATCATCAATCACATAATAACACAAATATTCATTTTCATCATTAAAGAAAGAACTGTAAAACATTGCATCAAAAACTTATCAATAGATTTAATAGCTCTTACTTGTTATTGCATCCATTCATGAGACAAAATAGTAAATAATTCTTCTCCACTTCCAATCATACACGCATTTGATGAAAACATAAACTTGTCTCTGGTCCAAAAGGACTTCTCAATTAAAGGCAGCTCCGAAATAGTTCTTGAAAAAACCAAAAATGAGAGTTTCTTGCAACAACCATCAACCCTTTACTAATCGGTTGATGCCCTTATTTATAACATAAAATTAACTAAAAATAACAACTAAAGTGTAGATAAGAAAAATAGAATTCGCCACATGGTGTTCTCTCCTATAAGTTTTCTATGAGTCATCTCAAGATATCACTTAAGAGAGTGACTCTTCTCATACTCTGACCACTTGATGAACAAATCCTCGCATGTGTTGGTGTATGGGAATCTATGTTCTTCCATCAGGGCCAAGTGAATCTCTCTTATCTCTACCGCATGTGCCTAATACTTGACTATGCTAGCACTTAACTGTTGCAACATAGCTCAAGCTTTGTTCAGGTGTTCCATAAACTATCGCACCTGACATGGCGTCTTGTCTGTCACCTTTGTTATTTCTTCGACCCATGATGAATCCTGCTTGATGTGCGCTTTGACTATGTTGTGCAAGTCAAAAAATTCATCGGGCATGCCAAACTCGAGGAGTCTGATATCCTTCATTGCCTTGTTGAGTTTGAACCAGCTCTTCTCGCACTTGGCCTATTTTTTTTTAATCTCCCGATGAGGTTCCTGAGCCATTTTTTCCCAATACTCGGCCGACTTCTTGATGCATTCGATGCTGCTTTCCCTTAACACCTGGATGTCATGATATTTGGCATCTCATCCCTTTTGTACCATGCTGATATACTCGATTCTTTCCACAACCTGTTGCGCTTTCTCGTACTACCTCTCCATATATTTTCACGTCGCAAGTGCCATGAGGGTGTCTTCCTGAAGCTTGGCTATCCTTGCAGTGAATAGTTTCCATTCATCTGTGAACTTGCTGTAGGCCTCCTTGAATTTTCTCCGTAGCTACACCACACCCTGTGTGGTGTCCTGATAGTATTTCACCAAGTGGCGCAAATGTTCTAGTTCCTTCAGGGTAGCGACCAACTTCTCTTCATCTCTTTTAGCTCTGTCTAGGGTGGCATATGTAATTTCCATCCCTGCTAATCCAGGTGGATATTGGTGGCCACCCACCTTTTCCAGCTGGCTCAAAACATATTTTTGGTAATTTTGGTAATTTACTATCTTTAGCTGTTTTTCGGGTCCTGAACTTCCGGAGCCGTTTTGAGGCCCTAAACGATGTTTTTTTGGGTATGTTGCAGTCACAAAATCTCATCATGAAATTTTGGGCAACTATTGTAGTCCTTGGATAGATATTTATGATGGGCTATCATCCGCCTAAAATGGAGATCATATGCAAAAGTTACGACCCTGGGAAGTTGATGTACCGACTTACTCAAACAAGGCCCACATGACTTTTGGCGCTTCATCTCCTAGGGTTAGGTTTTTGGATGTTTAGGGTTTTTGAAACTCCTGTTTATTGTAAAAAGGCCTTCAGAGCCTCATTTTAATCATTTTCTTGTGAATGAGTACAGTCATCACATCTCTTCTCAGAGATAAGCCACCACCATTCTAGCAAGCTTGTTTTCCATTGCATTTTACAGTTTCAGCTTATTTCCTTATTGAATAGAAAACCAGTTTTACTGTATCTCTGTTATTCTATGTTAAGCATCTGTTAATAATCTGTAGTCATTTCATTCTACTCATAAAATCTGGATCAGTGGTATCAGAGTGGTCTGCTCCTTGTCATCTTAATGCATGTCCCCAATGAGGTCGGAGTACAAAGATTTGGGTCTCGAGCCTGTTTCTATTGAGGAAAAAAGATCTTGCACGCCCAAGCAACCTCTCATAGAAGAAGAAAAGAAAGATGATGGGATAGGAGATCCTTTTAAACTATTTATTGAGGAAACCCTCATGCAATAGAGGAACGAGATGATGGATAGTTTCGCGCAAATCCTTTGATGGCTACTGACAGGCGACACATATTCTTCAAGCGGAGGCGCCGCCCCCTTCAAGGTACAAATAAACTTCGATATTTCTATATTTGAAGGTCAGATAGATGCAGATGTTGTAGACAAGTGGTTGAATCTACTAGAAGGGTATTTTTCTATCCATAACTTTTTGAATAGAGAAAAGATTACTTTTGTGCTCCTCAAAGTCGTTCCCCATGTCAAAGATTGGTGGGAAACTTTCTGTGAGCAAAAGGAAATAGAGGAACCCTCATATTTAAAATCACGGACACCTGGGAATCCTTCAGGGATTCTATTAAGGAACAATACTACCCTGTCGGAAGTTATGACGACTTGTATACCAAATGGACCACATTGCAGCAAGAAAGAGACCAAGTAGTGCCATATTTCACAAATATCTTCCATACCTTGCACACCAAGATGGGTATCAAAGATTCGAAGTGACATCTGGTGCTCAAGTATTGCGGTTCTCTGCATAGATACATCCAAACCGAAATGGAATTTCTGGACATCTCATCCTTGGGTGCGGCCTACCTATATGCCATCAAAATCGAGCAGAAGCTCAAACAAAAGATGCGACAATTTGGGTTGGGGAACCCCTCACAACAAAATCCAGCAAAGGGCAGCCCCAACCCACATAATAAAGGACAAAGAAAAGATGGATAGTATCAGGACAACCAGTCCAAGCCTCAAGCAAAGAAGGACATCAGAAAGACAAAGAAAGATACAGGGAAGTGGTGTCACTTTCATAAGATCCCTTGGCATAACACTGCTTACTATCGCTCAAAGAATTCGTTGGTGGCTGAAGTGAAATCATTTGAATCAGATGCGGGTTTTGACTCTGAGTTGGAACCAGTAAGGGGAAGACAAATCATTGGCGTGGAACCTAGTTCCATCGTTGCTACCACCAAGCTTCAACATGGTGAACCAAACGAGCTAGAAAAAGGAGAGTGTCTCTTCCATTCACAGATGTGGGTAAAATTCACCCCACTGCACTTCATCATTGATAGCGGTAGCCAGAAGAACCTCATCTCATTAGAGGTCGTCAAGCGGTTGGCCCTGCCAACAACACCACACCCACAGCCCTACACCATTGGATGGATCTGCCAAGGAAGTGATCTCTGCGTCAGCCAATAGTGTCGATTGGCATATGAAATCAAACCCTTCAAAGATGAGGTATTATGTGATGTTGCTCCTATCGAAGTTTGTGATGTTCTTTTGGGCCAACCTTATTTATGGAAACGTCATGTTGTATATGAGTCTAGGCCTCGTAGTGTTATTATTACTTTGAACAGGAAATTGTACAGGATACCCAAAGCTCTCCCACCTATTGATATTTCCTTGATCTTTGCTAAGCAATGCAGGAAGGTCATCTCTCAGACGGGGAAGTTTGTCTTCTTCATGATTCACTCTCAAAATGAGCAAAAGATCATTGCCACATCCAGGGTCTCTGCGACCGACCTCTCCACACAACATAAGCAAGTAGATAAGGTCGTGGAAGAATACTCGAATATCTTCTCCTCACCTACTGGGGTACCTCTGCACTGTTAGGTTAAGCACCCCATCGATCTGACCCCCGGTGCACTACTGCCAAATGGGCCAATCTATCGCTGCTCTTTGTTAGAGAATGAGGAGATCAAGCGACAGATCGAAGAACTACTCCACAAGGGGCACATTCATCCTAGCTCATCACCTTGCAGGAGCCCAATCGTACTGGTACAGAAGAAAGATGGAACCTGGAGACTCTGCATTGATTCTGTGAATAAAATCACAGTCAGAAACCGGTACCCAATTCCCCGAATTGATAACCTCCTTGATCAACTCACGGGGGCCAAATACTTCAGTAAGATTGATCTGAAGTCTAGCTACCACTAGGTCCTGATAGAATAGACATATGTATGGAAGACCGCCTTCAAGTCAAAGGAAGGCCTTTTTGAATGGTTGGTCATGCCCTTTGGTTTGACAAATGCTCCAGCCACTTTCATGAGGATGATGGACGATATGCTGTGACCATTCACCAATACTTTTGTAGTGGTGTATCTAGATGACATTCTCATTTACAACAAGACTTGGGCTGAACACTTGTAGCATATTCAACAGGTTTTACACACCCTGCGGCAGCACAAGTTATACGACAACTTGGAAAATGCTCCTTCGGCATGGACAGGGTCCATTACCTAGGCTACATCGTTGATAAACATGGAATACATGTGGATCCAACCAAGATCCAAGTCATCCATGACTGGCCAGCCCCAACCACACTCAATGAGCTTCGGAGCTTCTTCGGCCTTGCCAATTTCTACTGCAGGTTTGTGTTGGGATTCTCCCATATTGCATAGGCCCTCAGCCAAATAACTAGGGGTGGTTGTAAGGAGAAATTTTCATGGGGACAGTCCCAACAACAAGCGTTCGATGATTTGAAGTAGTGCTTGTGCTCATTCCCAGTACTTTCACTACCAGACTTGGATCAACCCTTTGAGATCGAGACAGATGCTTCAGACTATGTTGTGGGTGTCGTCCTCACTCAGCACGACCACCCCGTGGCCTATCATAGTGATACACTATCAGATGTTGTCCGTAAGTACCTTACTTACGACAAAGAAATGTACTCCATTGTGCAAGCCTATTTCCAGTGGAGACATTACATTCTTGGGAAGGATACAGTCATCCACACTGATCATAATCCATTGCAGTTCATGCAAACATAAGGAAAATTGCAGAATGACCACCATCAAAAGTGGTCCACTTACTTGCAGCATTCCACCTCAACATCAAGTATAAAATGGGAAGCACCAACTATGTCATTGATTGCCTCTACAAACCACCAGTCATGGCACTCACCACAGTGTTAGACTCTTGCGTCCATGAGACCTCTGGATGGCCCCAACTCTATGAGACAGACCCAGACTTCGACACCACCTACCAAATGTTGGGTGCAAAGGCAATTGTGGATAATTTCCATCTTTAGGATGGGTTGTTGTGTCGTCTGGGGCATATCTATGTTCCATCAAGTGAGAGAGCGAAGAATATCTGGGAAGCCCACTAAAGTCGGGTGGTAGGAGACTTCAGCGTCGAAATGACAGTGGCGATTCTACATAAACATTTGTACCGGCCAAAACTTCGATAGGAGGTCAACAAGTATATATCAAGTCCTGCACTGCCTACGCTATTGCCAAACTGACCACTAAGAAACAAGGCCTATACACCCCTCTTCCTACTCATGACAAGCCATGGGAATCCATATCAATGGACTACATGTTGGGCCTCCCATCCACCAAGAGGGGAAATGACTGTGTTTTTGTGGTTGTTGGTTGCTTTTCTAAGATGGCGATTTTGGTTGCCTGTAAGAAGAGAATCATAGCAGAAGACACTGCAAAGCTCTTCTTTGAATGAATCTGGGTACATTTTGGAATCCCACAAACCATTTTCTCAGATTGGGACAGTTGATTTCTCAGCACATTCTATTTGAGCCTCTAGTCACTACTAGACACCAATCTCACCAAATCCATGGCCTTCCACCCCCAGACAGATGGCCAAATCAAGGTCGTAAATCAAATGATCGTGCATATCTTGTGCATGTATAATTCCAAGCACCTTCGCACATGGGATGAGAGTCTTCCCTATTTCCAACATAGCTACAACTGATCCCTGCATACCTCAACTAGCCACATCCCCTTTCAGGTGGGGTTGGGATTCCAACCATTGGGTCCCATAAATGTTGCACTTCCCCTTGCGGTCACCTAGACCGAATCCTCTCCTACTCCAACTGAGGCTGACAAAGCCACCCGGTTCATTGAGAGGATTCGGCACATCTGCCAATAGGTTCAAGATATCCTACATAAGTCCAATGACAAGTACAAGCAGCACCATGATCAACATTAGGTGCCACATAGTTTTCAGGTGAGCGACAAAGTTTAGTTGCACTTGCAGAAAAAATGCCTTATAGGACCCCATCGGAAGATTTTCCCACTCCGTTATGGACCGTACACCATCACCAAGGCTGTGGGGGATAATGATTTTGATCTCAACATTCCTACTTTCCTTGGCCTGCACTTAGTGTTCAACGTGGACCTCCTTCGACCTTATTTCCCACCATTATTGGACACCTCAGACGTAGCAGAACAACTAACACCAACAGAGATCAACCCCGAATTCATACAAAAATCATCCAGTGATCATATTGTGAACACACATATCAAGGGCACTCGATAACAAAGGATCTAGCTTTATCGAGTCGTCAAAGCTGGGCAGCTCCTGCACTAAGGCAAGTGGCTCACCCGGGGCCAAATTCAGCGGAAATTTCCTCATATGATGGGGGAACTCAACACAATGGAGACCATTGCTTCCTAAAGAGGGAGGATTGATCCCGGTGGATATCGATGGCCACCCACCTTTTCCAGCTGGCTCAAAACAACTTTCTGGCAATTTTGGTAATTTACTATTTTTACCAGTTTTTCAGGTCCTAAACTTCCGGAGCCATTTTGAGGCCCTAAACAATGTTTTTTTGGGTATGAATGAAATTTTGGGCAACTATTGTACTCCTTGAATAGATCTTTTTGATGGGCTATCATACACCTAAAACAACGATCGTATGAAAAAGTTATGACCCCAGGAAGTTGATGTACCGACTTACCCAAACGGGGCCCACATGACTTTTGGCACTTCATCTCCTAGGGTTAGGTTTTTGGATATTTAGGGTTTTTGAAACTCCTGTTTATTGTAAAAAGGCCTTCAGAGCCTCATTGTAATCATGTTCTTGCGAATGAGTGCAGTCGTCACATCTCTTCTCAGAGATAAGCCGCCACCATTCCAGCAAGCTTGTTTTCCGCTACATTTTACAGTTTCAGCTTATTTCCTTATTGAATAGAAAACCAATTTTATTGTATCTCTGTTATTCTATGTTAAGCATCTATTAATAATCTGTAGTCATTTTGTTATGCTCATAAAATCCGGATCACCTGCACTGATGAGTTCGGACGTCTTAACATGCTCTGTGTTCATCAAATGTTCCTCTGTAGTGATGAGGATGGAGTGATCTAAAGTGATCCTCCTCTTATTGGTGGTCCTCTCGATGATATCCTTCCTTTTCCAATCATAATCTATGGCATGTATGTCGGCTACTTCATCCACAGGTTCGGGGATTTGTTTATCTCCCCAAGTGAGTTTATTTGGTATATACTTGTTCAAGATTAGGTTCTTGAACTTCCTCGCTGTGCTCAAAAGGCCTGGCTTCTATCTGTCTTTCATCATGGGTTTGATTATCGATTGAAATAGAAGCATCAAGCATTGATTTCCTATTGTGGGGCTTCTTCCTTTGGCTCATCCGACCCTGGCTCATCCTTCAGACTGTCTGCTTGGGTATCTAGCACATCAAGAAGCTTAGTGTCTAAGACACTCTCGACTTCTTGTTCTTTCTGTGAAACCCCCTGAATTTGGGCATCGGGAACAGGGGAAGATGTCCTCTCTGGTCCCTTTTCTTCTTCGATATCCAGAGGGGTCACAAGAGATACTTCTGGGCTCTCATCATCATCATATCTCTTTATCAGCTCACTTAAGGTGTTTGACACACCGATCCTCTGTGATGCTTCTGTGGTCCCTGGCTGAGCCGAAATGCATGTCGGTGATCCAGCCAGTGGTGTTGTGAATTCAGGGTTGTCTAACCTAGTAATTTCACCAAGGTCTATGAATTCAAAGCCACTTGGTCTCATTTGTATTTCATCCGGGTTGTTGGCAAGGATCCTAGCCATGTTCATGATGTCTGGGTCATATTGCAACTGATCAATTATCCATTGCACATGTTCTAACATGAGTAACCCCCTCTCCCACTCGTCCTAAGCCTCGAGGGAAATTCTATATTGCACTGAGGTTACCTAAGGAATCTCTATTGCTTCACCCGCTACCATTTCTTCCCTGAACCTAAGGGCCCCTTGAGCCAATTATTCTAGGATTTTTTCATGTTCATCTAGCCTCATGGCTTTAAACCTGGTCATCTTGGAGTCAGCCATCCTTGCAATGAATTCATCCCAATCCTGATCATTTTCCGTGAAGACCTCGTCTTCAAATTTGTCATGGGTGTATGGCCAGCAGGATGACACTTCATATGCATGTTTCAAGACTAAACCCTTTGGGTCGTGTTTGCGGAAACGACCGATCTGGAATTAGAACTCTAATTGAATCAGTCCTTATTTCTTAGCTTGGGCAGTGTATTTTACCAGGTAGAAACCTATATGGAATCCATAAGGTATAAATTTCTACTTCTTTTCTTTCACCAGGGTAGCATTGTAGCCTTGTAGGACAGTTTGGTAGCATATCTCTCCTACTACTAGTCGATCAGAGAAATGCATAGGTAAAATGTCTGGTGCTCCGGTGGCTCCGAAAACCCTGATGTAGGTATCATGCTCATCCAGATACTAGTGTCCAAACTTTGATATCATCTTTTTGGCCACAGCCAAGAGTCTTGGGAATTCTCTCTTTAAAAGAATAAAATGAATGTGCGCGATGAATTCATCGCAGATGAGAGAGTATGATTTTTTTTACCTGTTCTCCCATAAAATATTGAAGTAAACGTGGACCAGGTGTTATGAAGTGTTCCAACTCAATTTCATGCCAGCAAAGACATTTCTGGTGCACATGATGTCCAGTAAATATGAAGCCATGTATAAGGATGGAGTCTCTCCTTCTTTTAGCGTCTGAGCCTGTTGTATACAACTGCTCAACTGCTTTGAAATGATGGCCCCCTAGATGAAAACTCTCCTGAAAATGGCCACTGTGTAGGCTAGAGGCATCCATGCCTCTAAAAACCTAAAACAGTCCTTCTCCCCATACAAATGGTAGATGTGATCCATTAGATAGATATACGACTCCCTCAAGTAGGTTGTTTGGTACCAGTCGAAGGTCCAATTGGTGTATTTTTTATCTTCTCTCCACCATGAAGCCATCACCCGACCAGTGTCATGGCACTCGTATAAGCTTACAATGAAATCAGTATCAAGTTGCTCCTCCGGGTCTCTAAGCTTGCAATAACTCTGCACCTCTACCGGAACGAAAACCCTGACACAGTCACTGTTGATGTCCTTAATCAAACATTTTTGTGTGTCCATGTGTTCGATGAACCAATTTAGGATTTCTATGCAAGGGAACACTAGAGTTTTTCTTGCCACCATGTGCAAGTATGATCTTTGAATGTTCGAAAAGAATTCATTATCGAGATTTCTCATATCGTGGTCAATGTGCGGGATATATTTTGGGAATTCTTCCTGGCTGATCTTCTTGAAGAGTTCTCCCCAATGCAGGAGTACCGCCTTGGTCCCTGTTCTTTCCTCTGTGTCTCCAAAAGCCAACTCTTGAGTGAAAACCTTCTTGGTGGATGTCCTGATGACTTGTTCCAGCCTTGCGACTGTTGGGGAAAAGCCTTCTCCCACCTTTGGTTCTTTTAGCTTCAGCGCTCTCGGAGATTTCATGGTGGTTGGTTTTATTGGAGGCATTGTTCCTGGAAACGAAACAATCCTTTAGGGTCTATGTACATAGCAACATTGGATAAAAATGTATATACGAAGTGAAAACAAAGAAAATCCAGACTCGTACATACTTGTAATGCTTGCTAAACCTTGTAGTTTGATACTCATGGGATCTCGAAATCTTTTGAATTACTCGTCTCTCTCCTATGGATTCTCTGAAAATGCTTTATGCGTAGAATGGTCTCATTTACAATGGCTCAAGAGAATTTAAACGGGGAATAAATTACCATATAGTATCAACCAATTAATTCGAGTGATGAGTGAAATTCAAACAAATCTACCATTGAATCTCTACAAATTAATTCATTGTGGGTTGACGGCAGAGGCATGGAGGGTGATGTGTTCTATCAGTGATTTCAAATGACCTTTTGATTTGCACACGAAGTAGAAACTAATGCGAGATTTGGAATTGATTAATCCCTTAAATGATCTGAATCTAAGCATATCTAGCACTAAAACGTCCCATTGTGTCGCTTTCCTAGTGGGCGGATCGGGGATCAGGGATGTGCTATGGAAATTTTCGTTAATATCCTTCTGCAAAAAAAAACCTTCAACGCCAATCGATTCCATCGTACGATGCTGACATGGAAAATCCGGCTTGAGACACATGATGTAGAAGGCCGGTGACTTAACTCATGACTAATGGTCAGACTCGGGACTTTCTTCAAGTTGTGTGCTCTAAGCTAAACCTGGGATCGTCGATGCCGAAAGATATCGGTGATCGGCGATTGGAGATAAACCTATCTTGTGTTTTGTTTTGAGTTATCTTCTACAAAAACTCTTGATGCCGAGACGCTTCGGGAATTGGTAATCGGGGAAATTTTTTTAGTGTGGTCGAAATGTTCATCGTGATTTGGTCTTCTCCGATGCCGAAAAGCATGTCGGGTATTGGCTATCGATGATATCGTTTATTTATTTTAAACATTTACTCCCTTCGCTCTATACCAACACCGCAAGGGATCGACTATCGACGATGTCCGTAGGTGATACTCGTAGTGAACAAATTTTTCCTTTTGTTGATATCAGTGAAGATCGGTGGTCAGCAACTGAGGTTTTCTGAGTGATTCTTTTATGCATCTTAATTCCTTCCGATGCTGAATTTTGAAGCAAGTCATGTGAAATGTTTTGGCTATTTGATTCCTTATTTAAGTGTTAAGATTCTTCATGGGGTTTTCATAAGTTATACAAACTTGAATATCTAGTGAGAGTCAGGAGAATAAGAAAGGAAAAAGAAAATCTAATTCAAAGAGTGAAAAGATCAAGTGGTACCCAAAAAGTGGTGAATTGGCATAGGATTTTTAGGGTGTGTTGAGTTCTGAACAAATGGTGAGTTAATGGGTGAAAGAAGAAATTGTGTTCCTTCCTCGGGCTCGGTTGATGCAAAATCTAATTAGTAACTTCACTAGTTTTCATCAAAGCTCCTTTTACCTTTGCATTTGGAACTTCCCCAGTTGATGCATCTGGGCCTGTATGTGGGGTTTTTTAACCTTTATTCCACATTCTTTTCATGTAACCTTGACTCATGCTTTCTTTTGACAAGATTCTAGTAAAGCTTTCACTAGCACTAGGCCTTTTAGTTACCCTCATTCATTTGCTATGGTGTTCCTCCACTACCAGCAAGCATCCATAGCCTCGACGGAGTCACCTCGACATCACAGACCTTGCTCCACTACCAGCAAGTTTCCATAGCCTCGATGGATATATCTACATATCCTCTCATGTTGTGCACTCATTTGATATAGTTGACTTTTATTTCGGAAAAATTCCCTGAGCGAGCGTGAGAGGAGGACATCTGTTATTTGCAAAAATATGAGGTGGTTAAGGTGAAACTCACTAGCTCTGTCTCTGAGGTGCATGTAGTCCTTTATAGCTTTCCTTCTTTCCCTTAAGGTCTTACCAGACCACTAAGCAGACACTTCCACCTTTCTCCAAGGTTGTTCATCTGCGCAGGTTAGATAGAGAATCCCTCGAAACAACCGCAAGTTCCTCATCGTTTCTTGTGTTTGTATGTGAGCAACGAGTTAGGAAGAGAGCTCGCCATGTCACATGATTTGAGTTCAACCATTGTCTTGCTAAAAACAATCTTTCAAAATCTCGGAAGCATGATTGCAAAAGACAAAACAAAAGGTATAAATGCAAAAGATAAATCGATGCATCAAAAAATAAACAAAATTATTATTATTATTATTATTATTATTATTTATTAATGAAAATATTGTTTAAGGGCTTGGCCATTTACTGGGAGAGCGTCAGATTCTCCCCTTAGATTATGTAGTCAATATGTGCCTAACCCAATCTTTTCAGCCACCTAGAAAGGTCCGAGCCATAGATTCTGAAACTTAGAATGTTTGCCTTTAGGCTTGTTTTCTCTGTCCCATTTTAGGACTAAGTCTCCTACTTAAAAATTCTTCTCTTTAGATTTATGCTTGTCAAACCATATTTTAACTATCTATTGATGGGCTATGAACTTTGATTTAGCTTTCTCCCTTTCTTCTTCTAACATGAGAAGAGTGTCAATTCTTTGTTGTAAGATTGATGAGGGCTGCCCTCTAGACCCTTGAGCAAGTTGAAGAGATGGAAGATATAACCCGTTCAGGAGAATGGCTTCCTGTCTATATACTAGAAAGTATGGGGAATTCCCTATATCTTCCTTGGGTGTCACTCTTTCTTCCTGTAAAGTGTTATGGAGTAGATTATGCCAATTCATCTAGTTGTCTGCAACTATTTTCTTCAATATCCTCACTAGGTTATTATTAGTTGATTCTTCCACTCTATTTCCCCATTGATAACAATTTGCATAGTATCTGATTATGATTCCTTTGTCTAGGGAAAAATTTGTTAATAAGATGGAAGAAAAGTAAGTTGCATTATCAAAAACAAGAATAGAAGGGATGTTGAACCTTGTGATTAGTTGTTGTTCTATGAATTGGATTACCACCTTCTCGTTTACATGATTCAGAGGGATGGCCTCTGCCCATTTTGTGAAATAATCGGTGGCATTAAGTATGTACTTATGTTTTTTTGAAGAGCTTGGTGTAATTTCTCATATGATATCTAACCCCCATTTCTCAAAAGGCCTAGAAACGACCATCGATTGGAGTGGGACAACATCTCTCTTCTTCCTCCCAATGCTTATTTGACAATTTTTACAGTTTATAGCATATGTGTGAGAGTCCTTGAACAAAGTGGGCTAGTAATAACCAACTCTCAATATCTTATGAGCGGTGGTGTCCTGAAAAATGTCCACCGGCAGGGCCATCATAGAGCTCCTTTAGAACTTTATTTGCATCTTCATGTTTGAGACATCTCAAAAGTACCCCATCATAATTAACCCAGAAGAGTACCGAGTTTATGAGGTGATATTGTACAGATTTTAACCTGAGAGCTCTCCTTTCCCTAGGGTTGAGGTTTTCCGAAGAAGTCCCATGGTGTAGGAGATAAATCAATTTCTCATACCAAGACTCTTGTCTTGGGTAAATTTATGAAGCTTCACCACACCATAATGCCATTTCATTCTCCCATCCGGGGTATTCATTTACTTGGTCTTGAGCTTCAGCTGGAAGTTTGCATAACCCTTGTCCTTTAACCAATTTAGAAATTTTTATATCTAGATCAAATTCTTGGACTACTTCCATCTAGTTCCCTCTTCTTTCCCCCATCTCCTGTTGAGCAAATAAGGATCAGATTGCGGGGTGAGGTAAAATTAATTTGGTATGGTTCTTGAGGATGTAAGATCTAAATGTTTTACTAGTTTATAAACTACATAAGCATGTTTATCTATAGCAGGATAATTAAGTTCGACACCTTGGAGGTTAGTGCTCATGAACGATACTAGAGCTTCATTTTTGTCATCATCCGTCTGAGTTAATACTGCGACTAACGATTGGTCGAAGTCAAAATTATAGAGGAAGAAATCGTTGTTGAAATCGAGACTTCGTAGCACTGGGTCTTGGGAGATTGAAGTTTTAATATTTCTAAAATCCTTCTTCCATTCATCATCCCATTTAAACTCATCGTCCTTACAAATCATTTTTTGTAGGGGTTTGATAGTTTCCACGAAATCGGGAGTGAACTTCCTCACAAAATTGATTTTCTTGAAGAACAACTACATAGCCTTCTTATTGTGAGGTAATGGAAGCTGAGCTATAGCCTTGATTCTCTCTGGTTCTATGCGAATGCCTACTTGAGATATCATGTGGCCTAACAATTTACCTTCCTTCACACCAAAAATAGTTTTCTTAGGGTTTTAGGATATTTTGTATTTCCTACACCTTTCAAAAATCTAGGTTAAGTGTTGGATGTGATCTTCTCTATTATTTGAATATACAGTCTTGTCATCCAAGTACACTACTACACACTTGTTAATTATTCCCTAGAATGCTACGTCCATGGCCCTCTGGAAGGTTTCCCCTGCATTGATTAACCCAAAAGACATGTGTTTGTAAGCGAAAGTTCCCCACTTGGTTCGGAAGGTAGTTTTCAAGCGGTCTTCTTCTGAATATAGAACCTGGTTATACCCTGAGAAACTCTCTAGTAAGGAGAAAATATTGGAGCCTGAAATAGTCTGTAAGAGTTGCTCCATCGGTGGGACTGGGTAGTTGTCATTTTCTGAATCTCTGTTGAGATTTCTGAAATCGACGCATAGGTGAATCTCTCCAGACTTTTTCCTTACAGGAACTAAATTAGCTACCCATGCAGAGTGTCTAACCTAGAAGATAATTTTGGAATCTAACAATTTATTTAACTCCCGACACATGAGAGGCTCCAGGGATGGGTGGTACTTTCAAATCTTTTGTTGGAAGGTTTTTACTTCATGCTTTAAAGGGATAGTGTGTTGAATGATATGGGTATCATAAGTTTTTAGATCTCGGCAAGACCATGCAAAGCCATCTTGGTATTGTCTAAAAATTTTGAGGTAGGGCTTATTTTCCTCTTTATATATTGTCTTGCCGAGGTTTAGATTTTTTGGGTCGTCCAAGGTTATGAGATTTTTAGTTTCATGCATGGGACAGGAACTACCAGTCTTCGCATTTTTTGACCCCTTAAATCGTTCCTTTAGGTCAAAAATATTTTCTAAATTAGCTACCCCTTTTGGTATTGTGTTAGACTTCGATCTGCCAGACATTCGATCTATATGAAGGTCAGTTTTCATCGATTGTTCCTGGAATACTTCATTGTCAATGGCCAAATCTTTAAAATTGTCCTGATTGGTCAGAAATTTTATAATCTATTCGTCTCCCTCAAAAACCTTCCAATTAGAAATGTTGTTGGGCACCAAGGGTTTATATAGAAGTTCTACAGTGAACCGATAAGCTTCATAATCTTATAGAGGTGATAGCCTTGAGGAAGCAGTGGCCAGAGAATCAACAAGAATGTTCTTTTCTCTTGGGATTGTCGTGAGGTTGAAGGCTTTGAAATGTTCTATTAGCTTGTGCACTTCATGTTGGTAATTCTTTAGGCGTGGAGAGTTGCAATGTATAGTATTCCTTATCTATCTGACAATGATTTTAGAGTCTCCGAAAACCTTCAATTCTTGGACGTTCAAGTCTATGGCTTTCTTTAACCCTTGTACTAGAGCTTCATACTCGACAGTGTTATTTGTGCATTCAAATTCTAGTCTACAGGACATGAAATATATTTTTCCCTTTGGATTGATGAGGATACACCCTGCTCCTGACCCTTCTTGTGATTTAGATCCATCAAAATATAGGGTCCAAACTTGTCGGAAAATTATACCATCTTCCTCTTTCCTATTTCTTTCCTATTTTCCTCCTATTAGTTCTATGATTTCCAACGCAGGTTCTTAGCAGAAGAAGGTTTCCTCTGCCACCATTGACAATTCCTCCCGAAAAATAATTTCATAGTTTTGAGTAAGAGGGACGTCAGATGAGAGAGGGGAAAAGTTCCTGAAGTAGGAATCATAGGAGTAATTGCCTAGAACAAGTAAATATGTCGATGAGGGTTCATTTAGGGTTTCTAGGTCAGTAACAGTATGTTTTAGATATCTTTCCCTATCAATTATGATCATATTTTTATGTCCCTTTAATGGTAGCCAAAGGTGCACCCAGTCTGTGATAAAGTATCCATTAAAATTTTCGGACCAATCTCAACTTAACAACAATCCATAAGCTTCTTATATATATACTACGATAATGTTGATTACTTGTACAAACTTAGGGTGAGTCGTTATTCTAATCAACACATACTTTAGTTCTCCCATAACCTTTACCTGGGTTTTGTCTAACTGTATTACATGTTTATCGCTTTTGAGAGGAACGACATTTAATTTTTTGCAAATAGACAAGGGCATAACGTTAGAAGACTCTCTTGAATCAACTAAACAGTTATGGAGGTTTATGTTGAAGACTTTGAATGTTAAAAGGAAAGGTGGGACAAAAGGTTTTCCCTTCTTATATTCAGAGAAAGAGTTCACAGTTGGTTTATTCCTTAGGTCTATGG